>JABEVN020004426.1:0-13519 GCA_013146195.2 Codonopsis lanceolata | reverse complement strand
AACCTAATAAATAAACCATAAACCATAACTCTAATGCTAACCCTAATCGCTAAGCTTCAACTTCAATCCCCATGAGCGAGAAACAAAAAAAATTAACTTTATGAATGGAAGAAACATGAAATGAACACGATAATCTCCATACGGAGGGAAACAATCAACTATTTTGAATCCAAAAAAAAAATATAAAGAAAATATAATATTTTGTTCATAAACCCGGTACCAGCTTTTATGAACAAACAATTTGTTTATTTATTTTATTTTTTAATATTTTTTTGGATTCAAAATAGTTGATGCTTCATCCTTATGGTGATTATGTTCATTTGCTTTTTTCCCTTCAAAAAATATTTTTTTGTTTCTCGCTCATAGGGATTAGGTCGCTTAGGAATTAGGGAGGATAAGACCATTTTCTAAGTTAAGGTTTAAGGTTAGGCTTAGTGGATTAGGTTAGCATTAGAGTTAGGGTTTTAAGGTTTAGGATTAGGATTGTGCATAATGTTTAAGGTTTTAGGTTAAGGTTTAAGGTTAGAGACTCGCTGTTAGGGTTTGGTTGCCTCAATTAGGTTTAGGGTTAAGTTAGGCTTGTGTGACAGGAATTGTTTCTGGCTTATTGGTTTATAGTTAGGCTTGAAAGGGGAGTTGGCTTAGAGTTAGGCCTAAGTTTGCCTGGGTTTTAGGTTGCTTCTGGGCTTAGGATTAGGTTTAGGTTTAGGTTTAGGCTTTAGGTTTGGAGGTTTAGGCTTACGAAGGGTTTAAGGTTTTGAAGGGTTTAAGGTTTAAGTGGTTTAAGGTTTGGCTTAGGGCTTTAGGGTTTAAGGTTTATGGTTTTAGTATTTAGGTTTGGGTTTTAGGTCTTGGTGGTTAATTTTTTGGCTTAGGATTATGGTTAGAGTTTATGTTTAAGGTTTAGGGATTAGGTTTAATGTTTAAGGTTAGAGTTTAGGCTTAAGGTAACTAAACCTTAAATCTTAAACCCTAACCCTTTATATGCCCTAACCAAACAGAACCCTAAAAGGAAAAAATAAATAAAAATGAATGAAAAACACAAAACTTCCAAAGCCCGTAACAGTGCTTAAACAACATTTTTTGGGATTAAAACGAAGTCATCACGTTTCATACTAAACCCTAAACCCTAAACCCTTAAACCTAATCTCTAAAACTTAAATCTTAAATCTAAACCTAAACCCTAACCCTAACTCCTTATTCCTAACCTTGCCTTATACCTTAAACCCGAACCTTAATCCCAAAGCCAAACGCTAACTCTAGCCCTATCCCCAATCCTAAGCTCCAAAACCTTAAACCAAAACAATTGTCTCACTTAAACCCCTAACCTTATCCCTAAACCTAATTGAAACCTTAAACCCTAACCTCGAGTTTCTAACCTTAAACCTTAACCCTAAAACCTTAAACACTTATACATTAACCTAATCGCTAAACCATAAACCATAACTCTAATGCTAACCTAATCGCTAAGCTAACCTTAATCCCTATGAACGAGAAACAAAAAAAATTATTTATGAATGGAAGAAACATGAAATGAACACGATAATCTCCATACGGAGGAAGTATCAACTATTTTGAATCCAAAAAAAAATATAAAGAAAATATAAAAAAATAAAAAAATATTTTGTTCATAAAACTGGTACCAGTTTTATGAACAAACAATTTGTTTATTTATTTTTATTTTTTTTTGGATTCAAAATAGTTGATGCTTCATCCTTATGGTGATTATAATGTTCATTTCATGTTTTTTCCTTCAAAATTTTTTTGTTTCTCGTTCATAGGATTAAGTTCTCAAGCTTAGGGATTAGGGAGGATAAGACCATTTTCTAAGTTAAGGTTTAAGGTTAGGCTTAGGGATTAGGGTTAGCATTAGAGTTAGGGTTTAAGGTTTAGTGATTAGGGATTGTGCATAATGGTTTTAGGGTTAAGGTTTAAGGTTAGAGACTCAAGGTTAGGGTTTAAGGTTTCGAATTAGGTTTAGGGATAAGGGTTAGGGTTTATGTGATAGAATTGTTTTTGGTTTAAGGTTTATAGTTAGGCTTAGGGCATGGAGATAGGCTTAGAGTTAGGGTTTAAGGTTTAAGGTTTAAGGTTTTTTTAAGTTTGGCTTAGGGATTAGCTTTAGGGTTTAGGTTTAGGGTTTAGGGTTTGGGGTTTAGGGTTTTTAGTAAGGTTTAAGGTTTAAGGGTTTAAGGTTTGGCTTAGGGTTTAGGGTTTAAGGTTTATGGTTTTAGTATTTAGGGTTTAGGGTTTAGGGTTTTAGGTCTTATGGTTTAACGTTTGGCTTAGGGATTATGGTTAGAGTTTAAGGTTTAAGGTTTAGGGATTAGGGTTTAATGTTTAAGGTTAGAGTTTAGGCTTAAGGTAACGGAAACCTTAAATCTTAAACCCTAACCCTTTATGTGCCCTAACCAAACAGAACCCTAAAAGGAAAAAATAAATAAAAATGAATGAAAAACACAAAAACTTCCAAAGCCCGTAGTGCTTAAACAACATTTTTGGGATTAAAAGCGAAGTCATCGGGTTACACCTAAACCTAAACCTAAACCCTTAAACCTAATCTCTAAAACCTTAAATCTTAAACCCTAAACCCTAACCTAACTCTTATTCCCTAACCTTAAACCTTATACCTAAACCTTAACAAAGCTTAAACGCTAACTCTAGCCTATCCCCATCCCATAACTAACCAAAAACCTTAAACCAAAAACAATTGTCTCACTTAAACCTAACCTTATCCCTAAACCTAATTGAAACCTTAAACCCTAACCTCGAGTTTCTAACCTTAAACCTTAACCTAAAACCTTAAACATTATACACTAACCTAATCGCTAAACCATAAACCATAACTCTAATGCTAACCTAATCGCTAAGCTAACCTTAATCATATGAGCGAGAAACAAAAAATTATTTATGAATGGAAGAAACATGAAATGAACACGATAATCTCCATACGGAGGAAGTATCAACTATTTTGAATCCAAAAAAAAATATAAAGAAAATATAAAAAATAAAAAATATTTTGTTCATAAAACTGGTACCAGTTTTATGAACAAACAATTTGTTTATTTATTTTTATTTTTTTAATATTTTTTGGATTCAAAATAGTTGATGCTTCATCCTTATGGTGATTATAATGTTCATTTCATGTTTTTTCCCCTTCAAAAATATTTTTTTTGTTTCTCGTTCATAGGGATTAAGGTCAGGCTTAGGGATTAGGGAGGATAAGACCATTTTCTAAGTTAAGGTTTAAGGTTAGGCTTAGGGATTAGGGTTAGCATTAGAGTTAGGGTTTAAGGTTTAGTGATTAGGGATTGTGCATAATGTTTAAGGTTTTAGGGTTAAGGTTTAAGGTTAGAGACTCAAGGTTAGGGTTTAAGGTTTCGAATTAGGTTTAGGGATAAGGGTTAGGGTTTATGTGATAGAATTGTTTTTGGTTTAAGGTTTATAGTTAGGCTTAGGGCATGGAGATAGGCTTAGAGTTAGGGTTTAAGGTTTAAGGTTTAAGGTTTTAGGGTTTAAGCTTTGGCTTAGGGTTTAGGTTTAGGGTTTAGTTTTAGGTTTGGGGTTTAGGTTTAGTAAAGGGTTTAAGGTTTTAAGGTTTAAGGTTTAAGGGTTTAAGGTTTGGCTTAGGGTTTAGGGTTTAAGGTTTTTGGTTTTAGTATTTAGGGTTTAGGGTTTTAGGTCTTATGGTTTAACGTTTGGCTTAGGGATTATGGTTAGAGTTTAAGGTTTAAGGTTTAGGGATTAGGGTTTAATGTTTAAGGTTAGAGTTTAGGCTTAAGGTAACGGAAACCTTAAATCTTAAACCCTAACCCTTTATATGCCCTAACCAAACAGAACCCTAAAAGGAAAAAATAAATAAAATGAATGAAAAACACAAAAACTTCCAAAGCCCGTAACAGTGCTTAAACAACATTTTTTGGGATTAAAACGAAGTCATCACGGGTTACACCCTAAACCCTAAACCCTAAACCCTAAACCCTTAAACCTAATCTCTAAAACCTTAAATCTTAAACCCTAAACCCTAAACCCTAACCCTAACTCTTATTCCCTAACCTTAAACCTTATACCTTAAACCTGAACCTTAATCCCAAAGCCTTAAACACTAACTCTAGCCCTATCCCCAATCCCTAAGCCTAACCAAAAACCTTAAACCAAAAACAATTGTCTCACTTAAACCCTAACTTGTTCTTATCCTAAACCTAATTCGAAACCTTAAACCCTAACCTCGAGTTTCTAACCTTAAACCTTAACCCTAAAACCTTGAACATTATACCTAATCGCTAAACCATAAACCATAACCCTAATGCTAACGCTAAGCCTAACCTTAATCCCTATGAACGAGAAACAAAAAAAATTATTTATGAATGGAAGAAACATGAAATGAACACGATAATCTCCATACGGAGGAAGTATCAACTATTTTGAATCAAAAAAAAAATATAAAGAAAATATAAAAAAATAAAAAAATATTTTGTTCATAAAACTGGTACCAGTTTTATGAACAAACAATTTGTTTATTTATTTTTATTTTTTTAATATTTTTTTTTGGATTCAAAATAGTTGATGCTTCATCCTTATGGTGATTATAATGTTCATTTCATGTTTTTTCCCTTCAAAATATTTTTTTTGTTTCGTTCATAGGGATTAAGGTCGCTTAGGGAATTAGGGAGGATAATAAGACCATTTTCTAAGTTAAGGTTTAAGGTTAGGCTTAGGGATTAGGGTTAGCATTAGAGTTAGGGTTTAAGGTTTAGTGATTAGGGATTGTGCATAATGTTTAAGGTTTTAGGGTTAAGGTTTAAGGTTAGAGACTCAAGGTTAGGGTTTAAGGTTTCGAATTAGGTTTAGGGATAAGGGTTAGGGTTTAGGTGATAGAATTGTTTTTGGTTTAAGGTTTATAGTTAGGCTTAGGGCATGGAGAAAGGCTTAGAGTTAGGGTTTAAGGTTTAAGTTTCAAGGTTTTAGGGTTTAAGCTTTGGCTTAGGGATTAGGTTTAGGGTTTAGGGTTTAGGTTTAGGGGGTTTAGGGTTTACTAAAGGGTTTAAGGTTTGAAGGTTTAAGGTTTAAGGGTTTAAGGTTTGGCTTAGGGTTTAGGGTTTAAGGTTTATGGTTTTAGTATTTAGGGTTTAGGGTTTTAGGTCTTATGGTTTAACGTTTGGCTTAGGGATTATGGTTAGAGTTTAAGGTTTAAGGTTTAGGGATTAGGGTTTAATGTTTAAGGTTAGAGTTTAGGCTTAAGGTAACGGAAACCTTAAATCTTAAACCCTAACCCTTTATGTGCCCTAACCAAACAGAACCCTAAAAGGAAAAAATAAATAAAAATGAATGAAAAACACAAAAAACTTCCAAAGCCCGTAACAGTGCTTAAACAACATTTTTTAGGATTAAAACGAAGTCATCACGGGTTTCATACTAAACCCTAAACCCTAAACCCTTAAACCTAATCTCTAAAACCTTAAATCTTAAACCCTAAACCCTAAACCCTAACCCTAACTCTTATTCCCTAACCATAAACCTTATACCTTAAACCTGAACCATAATCCCAAAGCCTTAAACGCTAACTCTAGCCCTATCCCCAATCCCTAAGCCTAACCAAAAACCTTAAACCAAAAACAATTGTCTCACTTAAACCCTAACCTTATCCCTAAACCTAATTCGAAACCTTAAACCCTAACCTCGAGTTTCTAACCTTAAACCTTAACCCTAAAACCTTAAACATTATACACTAACCCTAATCGCTAAACCATAAACCATAACTCTAATGCTAACCCTAATCGTTAAGCCTAACCTTAATCCCTATGAACGAGAAACAAAAAAAATATTTATGAATGGAAGAAACATGAAATGAACACGATAATCTCCATACGGAGGAAGTATCAACTATTTTGAATAAAAAAAAATATAAAGAAAATATAAAAAAATAAAAAAATATTTTGTTCATAAAACTGGTACCAGTTTTATTAACAAACAATTTGTTTATTTATTTTTATTTTTTTAATATTTTTTTTTGGATTCAAAATAGTTGATGCTTCATCCTTATGGTGATTATAATGTTCATTTCATGTTTTTTCCCTTCAAAAATATTTTTTTTGTTTCTCGTTCATAGGGATTAAGGTCAGGCTTAGGGATTAGGGAGGATAAGACCATTTTCTAAGTTAAGGTTTAAGGTTAGGCTTAGGGATTAGGGTTAGCATTAGAGTTAGGGTTTAAGGTTTAGTGATTAGGGATTGTGCATAATGTTTAAGGTTTTAGGGTTAAGGTTTAAGGTTAGAGACTCAAGGTTAGGGTTTAAGGTTTCGAATTAGGTTTAGGGATAAGGGTTAGGGTTTATGTGATAGAATTGTTTTTGGTTTAATGTTTATAGTTAGGCTTAGGGCATGGAGATAGGCTTAGAGTTAGGGTTTAAGGTTTAAGGTTTAAGGTTTTAGGGTTTAAGCTTTGGCTTAGCGATTAGGTTTAGGGTTTAGGGTTTAGGGTTTTAGGGTTTGGGGTTTAGGGTTTACGGTAAAAGGTTTAAGGGTTTAAGGTTTGGCTTAGGGTTTAGGGTTTAAGGTTTATGGTTTTAGTATTTAGGGTTTAGGGTTTAGGGTTTTAGGTCTTATGGTTTAACGTTTGGCTTAGGGATTATGGTTAGAGTTTAAGGTTTAAGGTTTAGGGATTAGGGTTTAATGTTTAAGGTTAGAGTTTAGGCTTAAGGTAACGGAAACCTTAAATCTTAAACCCTAACCCTTTATATGCCCTAACCAAACCAAACAGAACCCTAAAAGGAAAAAATAAATAAAAATGAATGAAAAACACAACAAACTTCCAAAGCCCGTAACAGTGCTTAAACAACATTTTTTGGGATTAAAACGAAGTCATCACGGGTTACATCCTAAACCCTAAACCCTAATCTCTAAAACCTTAAATCTTAAACCCTAAACCCTAAACCCTAACCCTAACTCTTATTCCCTAACCTTAAACCTTATACCTTAAACCTGAACCTTAATCCCAAAGCCTTAAACACTAACTCTAGCCCTATCCCCAATCCCTAAGCCTAACCAAAAACCTTAAACCAAAAACAATTGTCTCACTTAAACCCTAACCTTATCCCTAAACCTAATTCGAAACCTTAAACCCTAACCTCGAGTTTCTAACCTTAAACCTTAACCCTAAAACCTTAAACATTATACACTAACCCTAATCGCTAAACCATAAACCATAACTCTAATGCTAACCCGAATCGTTACTGTAGTTACTTGGTCCCAGATGAGGCTAAGAAGACCGAGAGGTTTGTGAAAGGCCTGAAGATGAATTATCGTAGGCATCTTATTCCGTTACTGCTTACGGATTACCAAGGGGCTGTGGATCGTGCACATGCTATGGAGTTGGACATCAAGGAGTATGCTCAAAGGAAAATATCGAAAACTAATAAAAGCAATGATGTTAAGAGGGGCGCCTCGGGCGATTAGTCAAGGGAATGTGCGTTCGGGTGGCCGGATTGGTGCTACTACTTCTACTCAGAGGCGGCGAAGTGATGAGTTGATATGCCCTTATTGTATGAGGACAGGACACACCGAGAATAGGTGTTGGGTAAAGACTGGGAGGTGTTTCTATTGTGGTGACGGAACTCACTTGAAGAAAGATTGTCCAAAGTTTAAGGCCAATCAGTCGGGTAGCGTCGGTCAGCAATCCAGTGGCTCCAAGAGAGATAGTGGTGGGCAGCCTAGAGTTTGAAGTCGTACGCGCGTGGCGGTTGGCCATTGCGGAGTTTTGAGGCCTATCCGAAATAGGAAGGTATATTCTTGTATATATATACGTAAATTATACCGTTGTTACTATTATCGTTATTATGAGTACGCGCTTTAATCGTTAGCTCATGTGCATTCATACATACATTATATGGTGTATTGTGTATTATTGGTTATTTGCTCGATCGGGAATAATACCCCAATGTGAGATCGATATATGATATGGTTCGTTTGTAAATTATCGGTAGGTAATCGTACGTTGTGTATGGGTTCTTGTTTAGTCTATATATATAAGACTATACTATATATAGAATTGTGGTTTTGTGTGGTTATATATAAGGGCCATAGTATGTATATGTATATATATGAATATATATATATATATAAAGTATGAATTGTATATTGATATTTATCGATTTGGTATGATGTTTGTATATTCTATAAAGATATGTTTTATGTAATGAATAATATAATACCATATTATTGTTAGCGGTTGTTATGCGAGTAGGACATACACTCGACTGGTGAGAAGGTTAAAGCGCTGCGATTGATCAGTTGATTTCGGTTGCATGGGAGAAATTGACGCTTCACCGTGAGTATTGAGACGTTAACGTTACGATAGGATGCTTAGTATACGCATTGGTTGTAGACTTGGTCTAGAGCTTAAGAAAGGATAGTTTTGCGGAGTATGGACGTTACGGGCATTAGTAACCTTGTCGATTCGTGGTGATTTTCTGGGAAATTATCTTGGTTGGGTGTACTAGGTACACGAGTTTTGTAATAGCTATAATTGTTGTTTGCCAAGGTAATAGACCTTGTTACTTGGTCTGAATTTTTATTCAGTTACGTGCATTAGTTGTAGGAAACACCTACTTGATGCATTACATTCTAGTATACTAAATTCTCATTTCATCATTATTATCTCCTGCTCATTCATTTCCTTAGCATAGGAGACTATTAAAGGATGCTTAAAACCTTTTTAATCATGAACCTTGGCATCCTTGCAACGGAAACTTTTGAGTATCCAATTTAGCCGGTACCCTAAATTGGTGATCAAAAGTGGTTCGTTGTTGGACTAGGATTGGTATGAATTATGGTAGAAATTGACTACACCCGTTACCAAATTGAATTGACATGAATGGAAAGAATTTTCAAAACATGGCATTGTGTGTTCTTATGTGTTCTCACCCGCGATGGGGAAATCGCGAGTGTGATTTACATGGTTTGAAATGCCGATTTGATTACCTTTGATTTGTTTGCAAATTGCTCCATAGGCAATTATTAATTCTTGTAACTTAGAATCTCTTGCGCTTGAATTTCTTTATGTGCCCCGAGACAATTAGTTTCGGTAATTGGATGTTCAAGTGTCCTTAAATGAGTTTTTCATGTTGAAATGTGGGGTTTTGCTTGCATGATTGGCATAGTGTTGTTCGTGTTTGTATTCGCGACTCAAGTATGAGTCATGTCATTTTCAATCGTAAGTGTTAATGTCGTTGAGTCTATTGAGGTTTCGTAGACTTTTGGATTTGGATTATTATAGTTCGACCCTCGTATATTGTGGTGGTGGACTCGGAGATTCGAGTCAAGGTTGGTTTGTATCATGATTTAGAATTCGGGACGAATTCTTTTTAAGGTGGAGAGGGTGTAACACCCCGCTCCTTCGTTGTCTCGGTTTGCGTGCTATACTTGAACTTCTTCCTTTGTTGACTGTATGATTGGTTTGCGAGAGGGTCTAGATATGTATGAGAGACCATGTTAAGACCAAAACATTATTAAGAGACTCCATATAGTTGTTGACTTCTAAAGTCACAAGTCGTGACTCGACGATAGTCGGAATGCGACGCGATTGAGGGTTTGCTTGCGTTTTGTGTTCGTGACCTCGGTTTGGGTCCTAGACCTCTTTAAGATAGTCTATTAACATGTGTAGATGCATTAGACTTCAAGTTGGAGGTGTTCCTTAAGTCTATCGATGATTTGGAAGTTTTGGAGATAGCGTTTGTCTCTATCGCGTAGTTCGGGAATCGAGTCGCGTAATCGTCTCTCCTTTGGGATTCTTATTTCCCTAGTTGTTATTCAACTTCCTAGAAGTATTTAAGCTTCTTCATTAGCCCTTAGACTTGTCTTAAAAGTCTCCTTTCATTGCTCGTTCGATTTCGAGTTCATTCGTCGTTCCGGTTGCACGTTGTTGCACCCCTTCCCGGTTTCGCTCCGAGTTGATTCGGGAGTTGTTCGGGTGTGTTTTAGACTTGTTTTGAGTTGGGTTAGACCTTAGAATGGTTGCTCGTAAGTTTGGGACCATTTAGGACATGTTTAGACCACGTTCGAGGGCCTAACGATGCGTTCGCGTCGAATTCTGATCACCAGCTCACGAGGCAATGCTGGGAACATTGCAAAAATTGAACTTCTGAGCCCCAGTAGTTGAGTCGCCCGCCTGGGCTTGGGTGAGGCGCCCGCCTCACCTTCTGTGACCAATTACGGGATTTTTCCCCTGTTTTGATGTTGAACGAATTTTACACCCAAACCCCTATCCTAAACCTTTTCTAAACCATTTCTAATCCTCCCTAACCCTCCTTGATTATGTCCTAACATCTCTAACAAGTTTGATGAGTGGATTAGTGAGTGATTGAGTGGATTAATTAAGCCCAAAATCAGATTTTAAGACACCACATTGTGGTGACACTTGTCCCACTCAAATTCTAGACCAATATAAGCCATATAATCAGATTTTGACCTTCATTTCTCTCCTTCACTCTCCAAAAACGAGATTCATCCTCTCTCAAACTCTCCCATGGCTTCTTGAAGACATCTTCATCATCCTCCTTGATTCTTCACTCATTTGCTCAAGCCTCCTCCACAAGAAGTGTAGAGCTCGACGAGAGGATCGTTTTCAACCGATTGATTTCTTCCTTTGCTTTCTTTGGTGTAGAACAAGTAAGTTACCTTCTTTTTATTTTGGTTCATTGGCCCTAAGGAAAACAATACATGTGCTATTTGTGGGCAATGAACACCTTGTATGCTTTGTATGCCTATTTTGTGAAATTTTGAAGTATGAACTTGTTAATAACATGACTAGTATGATTTGAATGTTATTATGGGTTGTAAAACATGGGTTGTGATTTATGTTGAGTTTTATGAATTTTAGGGCTTGAGAATCAAGCCCGAATTATTAGAGAAATTGTTGTTAATTAAAGTGAGTATTATTGTGTAGGATGATTTGAATGATGTTGTGTGTTGGGAGAGATGGGTTATCCCTTTGTTTAGGTTTCTATGAATTTTGGGGCTTGGGAATCAAGCCCGAATTATTTTAGAAGTTGTTGTAATTGAAGAGGATGATGATGTTGGGATTTATGGAAAGTGTAGATAATGAAACTTAATAGTAAGACTCAACGGAGTCACTATAAGTCCAATAATGTGTTAGTGAACTTGGGTCGAAATCCTACGATGTATGGGTTTCGTTTGATATTGATTGTGGTGCACTCAGTTTCTAAACTTCGAGTGAGATTATGATTACGATGAGTTCTTGGGTTTCTAGGCTTGGGAATCAAGCCGAATGAATTTTAGTGTTTTGTCATATATTTGAATGGAGTGTTAATTTGGGGATTTATGATACATATAAATAATGAAATGTAGTGCTAAGACTCAACGGAGTCGTTACAAGTTAAATAACATGTTAATAAACGTTGGGATGAATTCCTACGATGTTCGGGTTTTGGTTGGTTATGATGGTGAGCACCCGAGCATCTCGATTTGTGTCCAAGAGAGACACTTATATTATAGAGATTTATTAGGGGATTTATTCGGATGCGTGCTCGGGAGAGCACGGTACATTAAAGACCAACCTATGGTCTCGAGTATGGTTGAAAGATAATTATTGGGTTAATTCTCACTTTTGAGAAATGATAGGTTGTGCACGAACGTACTTGTGGGTTATGACTACGGTGTAGTCTTTGATTTGATTTTAGTAGAGGTCCATTATAGACCTCATAATATGATTCTTGGTGGGTTTATACTATCCTTGATTTAAATTGGTGACTTGAGATCTTTTAAGATTAATTGGTTGTGAGCAATGTATTTGCCTTGACTTGATTTATGGTAGAGAATAATAACCTATTTGGTCGGATGAGTTCGCTCTTGTCGAATTCATTCCTTATTTGTTTATGATGAGTAGATACATACTTGAGCATTTGGTCGGACGGGTTCGCTCTTGTCGAATCTGATCCTTATTTGGTCTTTACGAGTAAACATCTACTTGTGCATTGCATTAAGTCCAGCTGGCACTATTTGGTTTGATTTTTTTTATGTCAGGGTAGGACGATGTATAGCCTTCACGAATTGAGAGATTCGTGCTCGCTATGGATCGCCGCACTGGGACCTCACACACCCTCCATTGTAGGCCGCAATGGGGAAGCCAGCCCTGCCGTATCAATAAGTGCGTCATTGGGCTGTATCGGCCGGCGGAGTTCGGTATATCGATGCGAAGACACGAGCATCGTAGTCACAAACCCGTATAATGTTTTTCTTGCGGGAGCTACGCGGCGCCCATAACATATCCTATTGTGATGTTTAATACTCGCACTTATGTGAATAACGTGCTAAGTGCAAATTGGTGATCATTTGAGGGCTAGGCCCAGGTCTTGGTTTTACGTGCTTATGTATAAGCACTTATATGAAAGATAACATGCTATGTGGTTTACTGTTGGTATGCTATTAAGATACCATGATTTACATATGCATTATGCCATGCCACGTCATGCTATGCCATGCATTTGCATTTAGTAACTTCGGTCATTATGACTCACTCCGTGTGTTTGTTTTCCTTAGTTTTGCGATGCAAGAAGCTCGTTAGTGCACGTTGCGCAGCCTTCGGTTGTGCTTCGGTTAGCGGTGGTCTTCCCAGGGCAATAGCTTGGAGTTATTATTATTGTTATTATTGTATTTTATATCTTGTGAGACACGGACGTGAAGTTATGTAAACTTTACTTGGGTAGTTGTTAGTATCTTATTGTCGTTATTTTGGGAGCCGACTTGTTTGGTTGAGCTATTGTATTTATTTAGAGGTTATTCCGTTGTCTTTCCGAGCAAGGTTTTAGCTCGCAAGTTCTAGTATTATGTTATTGTTATTTACGTCTCCGACAACTTTAGTCGAGACATTGGTTTAGTTGTTAGTATTTAATATCTTTACCCGTTTAGTTGATTTGTCCCTCCAGGCATGTTGTAGCCGTTGAGTGGTTGTTCTTCGGTTGGTATTACGTTGATTCGCCGCCTTAGGTTGCCGATGGTTTGTTGTATGCGGCGCAATGTTGCACACGCGAGTCGTAGATTTGCGAGAGATAGTCGCCTCAGCTTTGTATTCCTTAGTTTATAATTATAAGTTTGGGTTCCACTTATGATTTGCTTCCGCAGATTTTAGTTTTTGGTTATTCGGTTTTGCCGTTATGGCTTTACATTCCTCAAGTTTGTTTGTTCAACTTGACGCACCACGCCATGGTGCTTTGTCTCGTCTTTTATTTTGTCTTGACAGGACCATGGATTTCGCATTGAGTCCGGCCGGGTTGTCACAGCTTGGTATCGAGCTATAGGTTAGCTATTTCGCCAGGATAGGTTCCGGCCTAGTATGGGTTGGTTTATTGTTGAGTTATTAACGCTGAAAATTTTCAGGCGTATTATGTCGGGAACTTGGCGTGGAGCTAGTTCTATTATACCTTGCTCGAGTTCATTGTAGGCGACGAGAGGGAAGAGAATGTTAACGATCCGCGCTGTGACTCCTCAATGTATGTTTGACTGAC
>JABEVN020004425.1:0-13525 GCA_013146195.2 Codonopsis lanceolata | reverse complement strand
CACCTGGTGGCCTGGTTATTCAGATAATGTTCCTCGTTGGCTCAGAACTTGTCTCTTTGGGAAAAAAGTTAATGGCTCAAATATCATCCTTAAACTTGATATGGCAAAGGCTTTGATCGCGATCTTGGTTGTTCCTTATTCAAGTTCTCGTAAAAATTCGGCTCCATGAAATCTTTATTGATCTTATCCGGCGCCTTATTTCAAACAACTGCTTCTCTGTTTTAATGGCTCCCCTCCTGCTTTTTACCTCCTCTCGTGGTCTGCCGGAGACCCTCTTTCCCCAAGTTTGTTTATTCTAGCAAATTATGTGCTTAGTAGAAGTCTCAACGCAGATTCGATGGCTTGCTCGTGTTCTCCTTAGTGGTGCCCATTATTTCCCACCTTTTGTTTGTCGATGATGTTATAATTTTTTGCAACTGAATAGTTGGTCTATCCAAAAACACTTGGATTTGCTTCAGCTCTATGAACAAATGTCCGCCAATTATTAGAGCCAAAGCCGAATTTACGTTGTTCTCCATCGCCTGCCAGGCTACCGATTGCGATTCTTTTTGCTTTCAATTGGCTCTTCCCATTATTTATCCTGGTTGCCCCCTTTATTATGGGCTAAAATCTAGAAGCATTTTTGATCCTCTCCTTGTCAAGCTTCAAGCTAGAGGGAATCTTGGTTAGGATCCTTCCTTAACGCTGGGAAAATTACCCTTATCCGTCATGTTCTTCAATCCATCTCGCCTTATCTTCTCGCCTCTTTGATCCTCCCAAGTCATTATCAACGATTGATTCTTCGCCTTTGGAGTAACTCTGATGGAGCTCATAAATTTCATTGATTGCTTGGCGCCTCCTTGCAAACCCAAGTCCTCGTGGTCTCGAATCCCTCTCTTCTTTGGTTCAGCTTATTCCATTAAACTTGTGGTATTCCTGCCTCTAACAACATTTGGTCCAATTACAGTTAGATATTATTGTTCTTCACAGCACGCCACTGTTTCGGCTTTAAAGGGATCTCATGTTTACGCCATCTAAAACTTATCCAACCCATTGCCGAACCGCGACATTCATCGGAACATTGCCATTGGTGATCGCTCTATTTGGTTTGATAAATGGCTTCCCCGGCTCCTCCCTAATCTCTCCCTCCTGACGTGATCTTGTTTTATGTTAAAGACTTATTTGATTCTTCCGGGCTCAATCTCACTTTGGCCATTTCTATTCTCCTAATCCGCTGTAACAATTATTCCTGGAACAACGCATTACTCTTCTTCCTAGCCCCGACAACCGTGTTGATGCTTCATTCTTCCGTAATTTTCCTCTCTTCTCCTTCTCTATCCTCACTCCCAGCCTAATACTTTCCTTTAGCTAAGTTTATTCTGCATAAACTTTCGCCCCATCATAGGCGCTTTTTGCGTTTAATGTCAAGCTGCCTCCCTATTGATGAAGCCCCGATTCATAAAGGCTTCCAAATTGTTTCTCAAAGTTGTGTTTGTCGCTCACAACATTCCATTGAAACTTTTTAATCACCTCTTTATCCATGGTCGGTTGCTTCCTCGATCTGGTTGGCTTTCAATTCGTCCCATAATCTCTCTATATTGGGAGATACCATTATGCACAGATGTATGGCAGGCTGGAGTTCCTCTTCCACAGCTCATAAGTTGCTCCCCTCTCTTATTCTTTGGCATATTTGGAAGGCCCGTAATGCTATAATCTATGACAACTCTGGTTTGTCTATTTCTTCTGCTATCCATGCTATTTCTCAAGATCTCTCTATTATAATGGGAAGTGGGAATTTCTTTATCCGGCAGAATCTATCGGGTCCCTTTATTTCCTTTGCTATTAGAAGGCAAAGACGGGTCCAAGTTGTTTCTTGGTCTAGGCCGACTAGTCCTTTTATTAAACTGAACTCGGATGGTGCAAGTCGGGGTAATCCGGGTTTTAGCGGTGGTGGGGGAATTATTCGTGACTCTGAAGGTAAATTTATTTTTGCTTATGCCTCCTTTTATGGTTCTGCCACAAACACTGAGGTAGAATGTAAGGCTCTTTTTCAGGGAGTTTGTTGGCTTCATTCTCGTGGATTTCGCCAGGTCATAATTGAGATGGATTCTATGATTTTATATAATTGCCTCACTAAAGGATATCATTTTCCCTGGGCTCTTCATTACTATATTCGAGGCATTTTATCCATGCAAAGGGACTCCTTGTTTATCTTCAGTCACTGTTATAGAGAAGCTAATTCTGTCGCTGACGGGCTTGCTAATTATGCTATTGATTCGCGGTTGGACTCTGAGTTTTCCTCTCTCGATGCCTTGCCTGCTCTTATTAGAGGGAATTATTTCTTGGATAGACATGGTACTTCTCAAATTTGTATTTCATAGGTCTTTTGCTCTTTATTGTATCTATTTCGTTTTTGAGGTTAGGCTCCTTTGTCCCCCCATATATAAGGGTAAGGCTGGTTGTCCCCCTCAAGTTTGTATCTTTCTTTTAATTAATAAAATTCTGCAGAGTACGGTCCCTGTTTCCTAAAAAAAAAAAAAAAAAGAATAATAGGAGGGCTATGTCCCCTCCAACCTTTTAAATAATAATAATAATAATAGGAGGGCTATGATGCAAATAGCTTCTATGCCTTCAAATTTGAAAAGAGTAGAAATGACTCAACGGAGTCGATTATTGGACTAATATGAATATAATGAATCACATATTAAGATCCTACGGAATTTGGGGTAGTTTTGATGGAGGTCAAGCCTCCGAGCGTTTTCAAGTGTATGAAGAACACTTGGGTATTAGAGACTTGATAATATCGCTCTAAGATGATTATGTGTTAGTTAGCATAGAAATGCATAACTATGTGATTTATAAGTAAATATCTACTTGAATGGATTAGTACGGTGTGATGTACTTTTCCCTTTATTTGAGCATGCGAGTATATATTACCTGTGCTTGAGTTTGAGTCCAGCTGGCGGTTTTGGTTTGAGTTTTTGGCGGGACGATGCATTGTCTTCACGAATTGTGGGATTCGTGATCGCAATGGATCGCCGCGCCGGTTTACACACCCTCCACCGATGGCCACGGTGGGGAAGTAGCTCATCTTAGTTAGAGTAATACACATGACTTTGATAGCTATGGAACCCGAACGAGATCAAGCGGGGACGCCGATGCCACGAAAGGGTTATCGAGGATACGTTTGTTTCCGCAAGAGTTACACGCTGGAAACAGGAAAAGAAAATCATCTTCTCTTGCTTATGTGGTTTATTTTATGAGCACGTATGAATTGTTGTGCTACATGGTTAATGAGATGATTTTCATGAGATGATGATTTCTTGATAAGATGTTATAGTAAAAATATAACATGCTAATGAAATGATGATTTTTATGATTTATGTTATACTAAAATTATAACATGCCATTTATGATTAGAATGGAACCAATAGCCTCCCATTCATGAATTATTATATGAGTTGTGATAAATGAAGAATTATGAAACTCATGGTGTAATTGGTTTATGTGGGTTGGTGGTAAGTTGAAATGTAGAAATAACATGCTACATGTTATTGGAGTTTAGATGCATATTCTATAGGATATGGATGACTTTATGAGAAATTGAGTAGAACTATGTTCTATGTGTTCATGGATGAGATTGGGTTTATGATGTGAATTATGTCATGAAATGTTATATCATAAGTATGACATGAGATGTATATGTTCTATTTTGTGCATAATACCATGCCATGACATTGCATCTTTAGTAGCTTACTAAGTCATTATGACTTACTCGTTTGCTTTGTTTTCCTTAGATTCGAGCCGAGCTAGTAATTCAACGGAAACAGCCGAGCCTACGATAGAAGTGTAAATTTTGTGAAGGTTGCTACTTTAAATTATTTTTGTAGCCTTAGTTTCTTTTGGTAAGGACGTTGGGAAAAGTGAAGTTATGTAAACTTCATGATGGGTAGCAAATTTATTGTGAATGTATTATTTATACTTGTTGGTTAATGATTATTCTTTTGGTAGCCGACTTGTGTTAGTCGCGCTTGGTGAATGTTGGTGATTATATTTTAAGTTATGTACATTGATGATTAATATATCACGTTTGTTCTCCGACATGTTTTTAGCCGTTGAGTTTGTTAGACTAGAGTCTTAGACTTAGTGTAATGTTGGGTTCTGGCTGTAATGTCGCCGATGACTTGGTTTATTTGCGCTATATATTTGTGTTTGCGTGACAGGGAGTTTTGCTCTACGTGCCCAATGTTGCGGTACGTGCGTCGAATTTTTGGACCGAGAGATTAATTATCTCTTTGGTTGTTTTTAGTTTGAGCTTGTTAGCTCGGGCGCCACTGTGATTTTATGTTTCGCTTCCGCATGTGTTTTAAGTTATCGATGTATTGCCGTTATGGCCTTACCCATTATTTGTCATTGCTTGTTGTTTTGTGTGTTCTGACGTCACGACCTTGGGATCTCGCATTGGGATCCGGGTCAGGTCGTCACAACACAGTTCTGTACTGTTTGTCCTGCTCTAGAGCTTGATTAACTTCGAGCTCGTAAACCTTTAAACTTGCGTAAAGACTACGGAGAGTCATTTCGTTTAAGTTTTTAGATTCTTTCATGGCAGTGGTCTTAACATGCCACAGACTACCTAGAGAGCCTAGAAATCTCATGTTCATTTCCTTTTTGTCATAAGTTTTACCAAGAGATCAGCAGCTATTAATTACCTCGCTGAAGCGATCGTAAGCTTGTCTCAAGGTCTCTTTGGGATCCTTTTTGAAGGAGTCGAATTGGTGGATGAAGGTATACTTTCTGTTGTGTCTTGTGTCTTGGTCTGCTTCCAAGTATTCGACAAGAGCTTCCCACATCTCTTTGGCAGAAGTACACCGGATCACTTGTTGGTAAGTGCTGGTGTCTAGCGAGCTGGTTATAATGTTGATTGCTTTGCTATCTAGCTCTACTAGCTTTCTATCGTCCTCTGTCCATTCAGATTCTTCTTTAGGTACTTCAGCAGGATTTCCAGTAATGGATGCCAGAAGATTTGCCTTCATTGGTACATGACGTCCTTCTAGTACGCACTTCCATAACCTATTGTCAATAGAATTCATAAAACGCATTACCCTATCCTTCCATACATCGAAATGGCCTTCGTCCAATATTGGGACGTGGTTTGCATTTGACGTAGGTAGCATGTAGTGGGTTTATGCCATTGGATCTTATCTCTCAAGAGTTTAATCTTGGAAAAACTAGTTTTCGAAGAGTTAGGCTCTGATACCAATTGTTAGTCTCAAAGGGCACAATAATAAGCTAGAAGGGGTGGGGGTTGAATAGCTTATTAGACACTTAAAACTTTAAGTATAAATTCCAAAAACAAGCACTTGCAATATATTGAAAAGATTGAAGTAGCGGAATTCTTGTAAGGAAGACAGTTTAAGTCCGCCGGTGAAGCACTACCGGTAGACTTTGCTGAATACTCAAGTTTGCTACTGAAGCGATAAGTAAAGAGATATGAAACAGTTTAAAGCAGTAAGCAACAATAAAGAAGGGACACACGTATTTTGAGATGGTTCACACTATAAAGAGTGCTACGTCCACCACCAAGGCAGTCAACCTTGGATTTAAAATGTACACTATGTTTTTCACTAGTTCTATTACAAAGAAGTCTAATGAATCGTGTACAAAATATTTGACTTGTGTTTAGGGGGGGAGTATTGAATATCTGAGCAGAATATTCAATGGTGCAGAAGAATAGAATAAAGAACAACAATAAGAAGCAAAAGATAAAGTGTTGGTGCAGATCTTCTTGTTGTTGTCGAGGACTTCGTTGATCAGTTTATGATCTCTTGAATGCACTGAGTATACAAAGCTTGATGTTGTTAAGAAGATTCAGAGTAGTTATTTCTTCAGACATTAATGGTAGTATTTATAGCTGGGCATTCTTGAGATAGTTGGAGAAGACGAAGAGAGTAACAACTCTATTAGGTTGAATGCATTAAATGCATGGAGCTGTCTTTGGGGATTTCGTCTTCACTGATACTGAGAAGGGAATGGTAGAGAGTTGTTTGCAACAATTAGTAGGTGAGCAATCAGAGTTGCAGACCTTACAATAGTTGGTACAGTCTGTAAGTGTCAGTCTGTTCACCTGCTCTGTCACTTTTCAGGAGGCGAAAGTCCTCATGCTTTTCAGAAAAGCTGGACATGCATGTCTGAGAAGTCAAGTGATGATAGAAGATTGTTTTAAATTAAATTCAAACTGATAAAGGCTGAATTTAATTAATCCACTAAGATCTTGATGACTGGACACGTCATGCTTGAACAAGTGCAGACAGGGTCTGTCGTTGGAGGCTGATTGAAGTCTTCCGGTGAAGCCTTCAGCTGAAGTCTTCTGCCGAACCCGTGAAGTCTAAAAACTATTCTTAAGGCAAAGTTCTATACATAGTTGCCACGCTAACTGGTGCGCAGCCCAATTAGCCACTAAGCATAGAACCTAATGTAATGATAAATTCCCTCTCTAAATATTCTCTCCCAAAACCCTAGTTGGCCCTAGGGCTACGTCGCTTCTTCCATGGCGGCTCCGCCACCTACTGCTCCCCCGGACACTCTTCCTGGCTCTTCTAATCCTCCCAAATCTTTTGCTGAAGCTTTAGTATCTCCTCCTGTTTCGGCCTCTCCCCTTTCTTTCTTGTTTCCTCCGTCTTCACACAAGGGAGAACCGGCTCTCAAGCTTTCAGATGATATTGTTCAGCATTTTGGCCTCCCCTTTCAAGCATACACTTATTGGGAAATTCTCCCATGGACGTCCATCTATGGAGGCTACTAAGAAAGCTTTTCATACTTTTGGTTTAAAGGCTGGATTCACTGTCGGTCACTTTGATGCCAAGCACATCATTATCCAAGTCCAACATGATGATGACTATCAGTGATTGTGGATCAAGGACCATTGGTACTAGGACGGTTCCCTATGAGAGTTCTTAAGTGGACTCCTGACTTCCGTACAGATGTTGAAAGTCCTTTTGTCCCAGTTTGGTTCTCCCTCCCTAACCTCCTGATCCATCTCTTTCATAAGACTGCCCTTTTCTCATTTGCCAATCTGTTTGGAAAGCCGTTAATGCTCGATCATGCCACTATAAACTTTACCAGACCTAGCGTTGCTCGTATATGTGTGGAAGTTGATATTTTGAAACCTGTTCCTAAACGGATATGGATCGAGAATGGTACTCAAGCTCCCGGATTTTGGCAATACATTGAGGCCGAAAACATAATACCCTACTGTAGTCATTGTTGTCGTCAAGGCCACTTGGAAGTTTATATACCAAACAATTCATTCATGGAAGTTTATCATGTAAGGATATGCATATCTACAATTATATACATACGAAGACAATCAGGGTAAATCAAGTAGGATTATGTATATCTACATATATATACATATGCAGGCAGTCAGGGGGAAATCAAGTAGGAGTATGTATATCTACGTATATACGCATCATACAATTCACAGGACTATCACGAAAGTCAAGCGATCAAGAACAAGTACATATAGGCATTTAGTTTACATATTCATGATAGCACTTTGTTTCACAAATGCTAGAAGAAATCCACATATTAAGAGGATAGGATATAAATCTGGTGCCGCCATGTAGCTCCTGCAAGATAAACTGTTAACAGGAACGTGCTGTCGTATGTACGAGATGGTACATCGACCTAGGATAGTATTATTCCAAGCGCCCTAATGGTTACACAAGGTACTCTTCTCCATAGTGATCAAGAATGGAGGGGTTTGCACGTTTCTGGTTCGGCAACCCATCACTATCACGAATCTCATGATTCGTAACGGTAGACGAATTGTCAACCAGGGAAGACAAGACAAGACAAGACAGGACAAGACAGGACAAGACAGGACAGGACAGGACAAGACAGGTATGCCAGCTGGACTTATTGGGGAAAACAAGTAATATTACTTATTTAAGAAATCGAGCAAGGACGAGCACAGTAATAGCGGTCTCATTCAAGTCAGGTGGGCATGTTATTCTTTTACAGCTAGAAATCAAGCATGAGCATGAATTAAATTAAGAATCTCGAAACTAGTATTCTAGTTAAACGGATTTCAAGCGTTGTAGGGGTTTATCGTGGAGTCGGTATTGTTAAATGACTCACTAGTATCGACTCCGTCGAGTCATTTCTATAATTCCAGTCAAATAGAGTTTGAACACTATATGTGTTCCACGACTCTTTTCTAGGTTCTTGTTTAAGGCATAACTAGGTTCTCGTTCCATTTAGGAACCTTAGTTCAAAATCACTAAGTCAAGTATAAAAGTCGGAAACCTAAGTTGATTATTGTCCAACTAAGCTTAGATCAATTTTCAAGTTCGAAATTCCATTTGTTAATAGAATCATAAATCAAAGCACGTTGATACTCAATAGGAAGATAATTATGAAGATAAGACACACAATATGCTTAAAGGTCATAATCTCAAGTAGACATAGAAGTTCATGCATCATTCACAAACAAATCTTATCAAGCTCAGTTCCATAGAATCATAAGATATATAACCTTATAAAATCCTCTCGAGGTTTCCAAAGAACTAAAGATCAGGCATGCACTCTTGAAGGACAGAAGACTTAAGACAACTCAAGATTCATCAAGTAACCATGTGATGGTACTTCATAAGTCCATCACCACACACATGACTTGGATGACCATTCAGTCATCTTTAAGACAACTCAAGATGCTCATCATAGAGGGTGCTAAGGCATACACGATTCAAATATCCATTCAAATATCCTTCCTAAGGGAGAATTGTCACGAAGCAATTCCGGATTTTCCAAGGATGTTAACAAGGTTCCCAAGTAAAGTCTCATATTACATTCCTACGCATCTTGGGACTTCATTAAAAGTCCAACTAGTATTATCGGTTCTAGTTCATAATTGAACCCATTCAAAACGTCTTTCATTCGAGCTACGCATTCTCGACTCACACATAAACCACCCAAGAAATAGCGATAATATCGCACTTAACATCATTCAAGAGACTCAATTAGAGTCCTAAGCCAAGAGTCAATCTTATTACCAATTTGGTCTCACCCGAGCAATTCTCAAAGTTTCGTAATTGAGATTCAATGAACACAAGAAAATATAGGAATTTATCCTAAGGTTCAAATAACAATTTTTTTATCATTAATTGACTTCGTTTGGATTAAACTACAAAGTCCCCATTTTCTAGTTCGAGGCATAAATTCAGGATTCATAATTTATCCGGGTTTCTAACCCAACAAAATTCAATCTTAAACCATAGTAATTCCATTATACTCAATAACCCCTTTTGTTTCAAACCCTTAACCAAAATCTATTGATATCCATGAAAGCATATCATTTTGACATGTATAACAACAATAATTCACAAGGAACAAGTCTCTAACTATCTATCAACAAGATGCAAGTAGAGAGAGAAACTAGGGCTCAAGTAACGTACCTCAATCGAGCCACAAACGTCTAGGAAGTGGAAAACAAACCGAGGGGAAAGACTCTACTCGGCGAGGGCTTCGCGATGGCGGTCACGGCTCGACAATCCGATGGCGGAACTCCGGGAATCGATGAATCTCCCATGGAAGCCCCTTCTCCCTCTCTCTCTAAAACTCACGGTTGATGCAAGAAATGAGGGAGGAAGAGGAAGAGAGTGGATCATAAAGGGTTAGGGATGACCATCCTGCCCTTCCTAGCTGTGGACAAGGCAAAGGGGAGTGGTTAAAATGGGGGGTAGTATAGGTTTTTCACGCCAAAAATCAAAACAGGGAAAGAAATCCCGTAATTGCACATCCAGCAGGTGAGGCGGGCGCCTCACCTAGGCCCATGCGGCCGCCTCAACTGCAGAGGCTCTCCCAAGTTCAGACCACTTTGCAATGACTCCCAGCATCTGAGGCGGGCGCCTCGCAAGGTGCCATGCGGCCGCCTCGGCTCCAGAACCTCTAAAACTTGGTCCAAACTTGACCTAAATGATCCCAAACTTATGGGCAATCATTCTAAGGTCTAACCCTACTCAAAACGAGTCGGAAACGCACCCGAACAACACCCGGAACAAAATAGAACAAGGCTCAACTCACGCGACGAATGATCAACAAATCAAACTACAATCAAACACCAATCAAACTAAGATGACTTGGGCATGAAAAAGACTTGTTTAAACATGGCTAAGATCTGAATATAAATCCAAGAATTCAACGAACACTTCGTATGACGAAATAGAGGCAATACGAGCAACGAGGGGAATCGCTAAGGCCAAAATCAACACGGTCGGGCGATTCAACAAACAAGCATAAAACTTGTGTACAAGGCCTTATGAGACTCAAATAACTCTCAAGACAAGTGGAGGAATGATTAGGAGTAAAATCGAGGTCTCACGAAAGAACTACTGAGGAAACACTAAGCAGGAGTCAAGTAACGAACAGCGTCGGTATGCGACTTGTAACTTTAACTAGTTAAGGTCTATGAAACATATGGAACTAATATATTGGCTCCTATATAGCCTACCTATATTAATCAAGGTTCTTACCTCAAGTCAAGTAAGCGAGGTTACGGTTAAGCGACACTGCAAAGCAATAAGGTCAATTACGAAGGTTCGAGGTCTTACATCCTCACCACCTAAAAAAGAATTAGTCCACGATTCACAATCCTACAATCACCAAAGTTCAATACTATGGCCTACAAATGAAGTCAAGGAAACCACCTTAGTGTGCCTCAAGACACGAGGGAAAGAAATACTTAAATATCCTCTCCAATCAATTCCAAAGTCAGTCATCTTGACTCTTGGCGGGGTTCAAGGACATTATCAAGGCTTACAAAGTTCCAACAAATGTGGACATTGAGGTGAAAATTCCTCTTTATCAATTAATCAAATAATTCTTAAGTATGTGCAATAGTTGCTTGAATTAACAAACATCCCAATAAAGAGTTTTCAGGGCTAATTAAATTATTCGGTCACGACACGAATCTCTAGGGTCTAACGCCTTACACTAAAATCAAGTAGAGCGGTAACTCATTTGATCAAGTCACAAGTTCATTTCATTCATGGCATGATTTCAATATACATGTTACACATATTTGCACAAGCAAAACAAGATACCACTTTCAATTTATTTCATTTGGTAGCAGGTTCGGTCAATTCCTATATCATATAATACCGTTCTAGTTCTCGACGAAGACCTCTTGATAATCAAGTCGGGGCCCTACGAAGTGACTTCAAAAGCTTTCGTCGTTTAGGATGCGAGGTGTTTATAAATCACATAATAGCATCCTTCATCATGGTCTCATGCACATATAATATAATTACATATAGGCATGGCAATCAATATCATGTACATAGCATATTAATCTATTATGGGTATACCAAGTATGGAATATTCATACCCTTAACAATCTATTTACGATAGATCAAGCATGTTACACCACGCTAATGCTCCCATTAACGTATTAGACTTAGCAACAAGTAAACACAATAACTTATGCATCCCTAGGTAGCAAATGGTTACTAACTAGACTTCAATCACTATGGGTCAAGCGGATTGTCTTGGTTGACAACCAATTCAAATTAGAAATCGCGAGGTCACTGCCGGCATGGGGTTTACTCACCAAGTCTCATTATGGAGTCGAGACAATATTCCTCTATCGGAGTAGTCCCTCTATACCGGGAATGTAGTTATCGAGGAAAGAATATTCAATTCTATAATACTAAACAATCTGAGGACTCATGGTCAAGTACTATCATGTCTATATATACCTATATAGTGATTTTGGAATACAACATGCATTACGGGAGGCTTGTCCACTTCGCTCATGAAACTTATAGCAACGATCAAGGCATTAGTAACATGGCGATCACTCTTGGAATCGACAACTTTGAGTTTATCAAATAACTCATACGGACAAGAAATGATAGCTCCTTACAAGTAACATCATACACATGGTATAAGCGCAACTTAAAGGCAATATAGGAAAAATATGATGCTCTTAAACACGGCTTGCATTCACGACAATCTAGACCAACGAACTTAGTAATCCAAGTCCTATATTTGTATAAAAGAACATGCCGATAAGGCACAAATCGAAACGCTCATCGGGAAAATACTCGGCGACACACCAAACCCAATCTAGGCCATGGATCCTATCCTGGCTTATAGCTAACAAAAGCTCGATACCAAGCGTGGCGGCCAGGCCGGTTAGGACGGAATCCCAGTGTCACGTCGCTAGGACAAGAAGCGAGGAAGAGAGGCGCAAGCACTTATAAATTAATGCGAGCGACAGTCGGGACGGTCGAGCTATCAAAGCTCGAAACACATTTCATATAAGGTCGTACTAAAAATACGGGTTTACAAAATTCGGTATGCGAGAATCGACATGAAAAAGTAGTCGAGCTAGCTATGAAACCAAGGCCAGATACCAAGAGAGACATAAATCTCACGAAGGGAGAAAGCGAAACTCGCGTGCAACATTTGGAGGCATTTGGACAAACCATCGGCACTCCGGTAGGCGTTTGGCAAGGACCAGCGATAAAACACGGCTAAAAGCATGGGGTTAACCAACCATAATAATAATAACTAGGATGAAAAGCCCAAAGCTTCTGCGTGCAGGATACAATGAATATAAAACCAAGGCTATGAGCAACGACACAACAAATCGGGCCAAGGAGAATCAAATCAAAACCCAAGTATTCTAGGCATTGTAAAGTCTAAATAATACAATACAACGAGCTCACAAGAATATAATAATATGATATACAAGACAAGAATGCTAGATGAGATAGGGAGTCACAGAGCTATTACTCGGAAACATCGACTATTACAATCACGAACACACGTTTTTAAAACAAATTAGAACAAGCGTGTGCCTTTCACGGTCACGTACTATGTGTCCTCAGCGACTTGAGCGCAACTAGAAAACAAAGTGGGATGAGTCATAATGACCCGATGCGTTACTACTAAACAATATGACATAATTTGAATATTGCTATAAGAGGAAATGATAGTGTTTACTCACGAACCAATAAATCGGGTTGTCTTTGTATGAAACAGGTCCTTTACCGGACTGAGATGAATGGGGGTGAATCCTGTTCACAAGCTTGATCAAACAAGTCGAGGAAGCAAGGCACAAGAATAATCATGATTATGGATGTAAATCTATTAAATGAGGACATCCCAAATCTCTCATAGAATAATTAAATAAAGTATGCATATTTATAAATATACATATACCAAGTCCTCATAGGATTATCAAGTGTGGTATGTAAATTCATTTTATATACCAAACAATTCATTCATGGAAGTTTATCATGTAAGGATATGCATATCTACAATTATATACATACGAAGACAATCGGGGTAAATCAAGTAGGAGTATGTATATCTACATATATATACATATGCGGACAATCGAGGAAATCAAGTAGGAGTATGTATATCTGTATATACGTATCATACAATTCACGAGGGACTATCACGAAAGTCAGCGATCAAGAACAAGTACATATAGGCATTTAGTTTACATATTCATGATAGCACTTTGTTTCACAAA
>JABEVN020004424.1:0-13523 GCA_013146195.2 Codonopsis lanceolata | reverse complement strand
TAAGGTTTTAGGGTTAAGGTTTAAGGTTAGAGACTCGGGTTAGGGTTTAAGGTTCAATTAGGTTTAGGGATAAGGGTTAGGGTTTAGGTGATACAATTGTTTTTGGTTTAAGGTTTATAGTTAGGCTTAGGGCTTGGCGGCAGGCTTAGAGTTAGGGTTTAAGGTTTAAGGTTTAAGGTTTAGGGTTTAAACTTTGGCTTAGGGATTAGGTTTAGGGTTTAGGGTTAAGGGTTTACGGTAAAGGGTTTCGGGTTTAAGGGTTTAAGGTTTGAAGGTAGGGTTTTGGGTTTAAGGTTTATGGTTTTGGGTTTAGGGTTTATGGTTTTAGGGTTTATGGTTTAAGGTTTAACGTTTGGCTTAGGGATTAGGGTTAGGGTTTAGGTTTAAGGTTTAGAGATTAGGGGTTTAATGTTGAAGGTTAGAGTTTAGGCTTAAGGTAACGAGCCTTAAATCTTAAACCCAACCCTTTATATGCCCTAACCAAACCAAACCCTAAAAGAAAAATAAATAAAAATGAATGAAAAACCCAAAAACTTCCAAAGCCCGTAACGATTGCTTAAACAACATTTTTGGGATTAAAAGCGAAGTCATCACGGGTTACACCTAAACCCCAAACCCTAAACCCTAATCTCTAAAACCTTAAATCTTAAACCCTAAACCCTAAACCCTAACCCTAACTCTTATTCCCTAACCTTAAACCTTATACCTTAAACACGAACCTCAATCCTAAAGCCAAACCTAACTCTAGCCCTATCCCCAATCCCTAAGCCTAACCATAAACCTTAAACCAAAAACAATTGTCTCACTTAAACCACAACCCTTATCCTAAACCTAATTCGAAACCTTAAACCTAACCTCGAGATTCTAACCTTAAACCATAACCCTAAAACCTTAAACATTATACACTAACCTAATCGCTAAACCATAAACCATAACTCTAATGCTATCGATAAGCTAACATTAATACATGAGCGAGAAACAAAATTATTTATGAATGAAAGAAACATGAAATGAACACGATAATCTCCATACGGATGAAGCATCAACTATTTGAATCCAAAAAATATAAAAAAAATATTTAAAAAAAATATTTTGTACATAAAAAGGTACTAGTTTTGTGAAATTTTTTTTTATTTTTTTATTTTTTTTATATATTTTTTGTATTCAAAATAGTTGATGCTTCATCCTAGAATTATCATGTTCATTATGTTATTCCTTCAAAAATTTTTTTTTTGCTCATTCATAAGGATTAAGGTTAGCTTAGGGATAGGGAGGATGACATTTTTTCTATGTAAAGTTTAGGTTAGCAGGGATTAGGGTTAGTATTAGATTAGGGTTTAAGGTTTAGTTATTTGGGATAGTGTATAATATTTAAGGTTTTAGGGTTAAGGTTTAGGTTAGAGACTCAATGATCGATCTTCTCGGAAGGCTTCGTTGAAGCGATTTACTCACGGCGGAAGCTAGGGATCGAAGGATGTTTAGGGGATGACACCTCGACCCAACAATTAGCCACAGCAAGGAACCTTGGCATGTACGGCAGACCCGCAATCGAAGCAATTGAAGAACCTAAGTATAGTGATAGGCACGCCACAATTGATATGGATGAATCAATTGATAAGTCAATGATTGAACACACAAAGCTTCACACTGTATATTCTCAATAGTTCAAAAGAACCAATAAGTTTTGATAAAACTCACAAAATAACAATCTCATCAATGCGTACGTTCAATGAAAGAAAACCCCTATTTATACCTAAACTAGTGAAAAAGTCGTACTCTTGAATTAGGGTAAAGTTTAGCGAGAAAACCTAATTAACAAAAGCGAAAAAGCGGCGATTCGGGGGACCTTGCGGTCGCAAAGCCCCATGACACCTTAAAGCGTCCGCAAGGTCGGCGAAAGTCGGCTCCAAAATGAACCACCTTGCGGTCGCTGAGCCTAACCTTGCGCGGCTCGGCGAGATTGGCTCGTAATTGACACCTTGCGGTCGCAAGCCTATGATGACCTTGCGTCATGAAGCCTTCGAGGAATGTTTGTTCGGCGTAATTGCAAGGCATGGTCGTCCTTCTTGACTTGGATCACGTTCGGCGACTTCCTTTGACCCATTGGGGTCTTCTCTTCATGGCTCATTGCTCGTTCTTCCATTTCCATTGTCTCACGAACCATGCCATTGACTTCTTCACGGATTTTCTTGGCTCGAGCTCTTGTGACCGGTCAATGGTTGTCGGCATCGGTGTTGAGTTGTTGTTGTTGGGGATGTCCACATCATTCCTCCCTCTTGAAAAGTTTGTCCTCAAATCACCTACATCATCTGGACGCTAAATCAGCAACATTAAAAGTAGCACTAACATTATACTCACCTGGAAGATCCAACTTGTAAGCATTGTCATTGATTCGTTCCAACACTTGAAACGGTCCATCGCCTCTTGGCATCAACTTTGGTTTTTGTTGTTGGGGAAATCTTTCTTTCCACACATGTAACCAAGCCCAATCACCTGGTTCAAATATCAATCTAACAAATACCCTACGTAACTTGATGAGACCATGATAATCACTAACAAAGTGCAGTCCTAACACAAATAACAATATGGTAGGCATGTTAGATAAGACTTTACCAATTCCTTTGCACTTTACCTTCCAACAAGCAATTTCACAATGCTCTAAGGTCTTACCTTCCAATGAATTCATATATATTCCATGCAATCCATAGATCTTGTGATAGAATTGTGCAACATGGAAAATATCATCTATTTCGCGATATGCACCAACATAATTCATCAACGAAATATCACGTACTCTCACAATTATAGAATTCTTATGATGAATTTCAGACATACCATGCAAGCTTACCAACTTAAGACCTAACAAAGCATCAAGGAAAACATCAACAATTCCCTGGTATGTTTCAAAATAATATATTTTCAGATTTACAATCTTTTTATCATGCATAAAACTCTTAACAGGATGAACTCTAGTATTATTCCATGCACAATTTCCAATTTTACGACTTGCAATTTAAATATTCTAACAAGATCAAGTGGCTTAACAAGTTTTCGCATGAATAATGTTCCCACATTGTCAATCAAATTATCAACATCAATATCTCCAAAACGTTCGAGTTTGTTACCTAAGTCATCATGGTAACCAACATGCATCAACTCATTATTCTTTTCTCCGCTAAACTTATTGTCATAGGAAGAAGTAAGTTCGTACCTTGATGAAAGTGTAGGAATTACAACATTCTCCTTACCCGGTTGATATCCCCATTTGAATCTCACAACTTCCTTGCTTAGTTTAGGAAGCACCCCATGACAAACCTGTGGAAGAGAGTTAACAATACTTGGGAACATGATTTCAACTTTGTTAGTATTTAAAATTGCCTTTTTAACCTCACTTGCCCTAACAAAGAAACTCTTTTCTTTTCTCTCTTGGTTTTTCCCCTCATTTCTCTCTTTTATATTTTTATTGCTCACTTTGCTCTCCTTTTGCCTGGCTATCTCACTACTAATTCTCATGTTTTCGCCTACCCCTCACTCTTGTTTTCTCTCAATCTCTCCTTTTGTTCGGCTTCTTTTATCTCTATGTTCTTTTCCTCACAAGCCGCACTCTTTTGTATACTAAGCTGATCTTCATACACTTGCTTTGGAAAAAGTGGTGCAAGTATAAAATGCTTGTTGTTGAAAACAAATGAGTACTTGTTCGTGTACCCATCATGGTGAACTCTCCTATCAAGTTGCCAAGGCCTCCCTAGCAACATATGACTAGCCTGCATAGGCACCACATCACATAACACCTCATCCTCATATCTCCCAATTCTAAACTGTACCATCACTTGCTTATTCACTTTCACCTCTCCACTATCATTCAACCATTGCAACTTATATGGTTTCGGATGTCAAATCAAAGGTATCTCCAATTTCGTAACCATGGTAGTACTAGCCACATTAGTGCAACTACCCCCATCTATGATTACTCCATAATTTCTACTGTGATACCCCGCTCCTTCGTTATCTCGGTTTGCGTGCTATACTTGCACTTCTTCCCTTGTCGACGGTATGTTTGGTTTGCGAGAGGGTCTAGATATGTTTGAGAGACCATATTAAGACCAAAACATTATTAAGAGACTCCATATAGTTGTTGACTTGCTAAAGTCGCAGAAGTCGTGACTTCGGCGATAGTCGGAATGCGGCAGCGATTGAGGGTTTGCTTGCGTTTTGGGTTCGTGACCTCGGTTTGGGTCCTAGACCTTTATAAGATGGTTTATTAACATGTTTAGATGTATTATACTTCAAGTTGGAGGTGTTCCCTAAGTCTATCGATGATTTGGAAGTTTATAAACCTTCTTGCTTTGTTTCGCCCTTAGCGATTTCCTTCGTTGCTTGTATTCTTTGTGTTTTCAACTTGTGAGAAGTTCATTTGAGTTATAGACCAAGTGTACTAGTAATTATCATTCTTGCACGATCATTGTTCATAGACTTGTTACCTTTGGTTATGAGATGACCAATTTATTCCTTCACGAGACCGGTCATGTTTTGGGCAAACTTGAGAGAAAATTCTGGTACTAATCACTGAATAGAATTTTCTAAAATTTATTATGTTTTACCTTCATACGTTAGGATACTCTCTGTAAAATTTGGTAATTTTCCAAGGTGTCCAAGTACCTTAATTAGGTCTTGACTTCACGTCCCGAGTCGGTTTCAGAAAAACAACTTCTGTACTTGATTTTGTTGTAACCATATCTTGATGTATATAAGTCCAAATTGTGAGAACCCAAACCCATTACTTGTTTTATAACTTAATAACTTGTTTGTATTATGCCTTAACATGTTAGATATTTCTATTTGTTCATGTCATGCTCACATTAGAGTATTTCGTGCCTAGTTGCTTGAATACCTTCTATACATTGCTTGCTTTGCCGTTGTGCTTTGAGTGTTTGCCTTAGCATGTTTAGCACTCAACCAAGACTTGTTAGAGTTCCATTGTCTTTCATAGATGACCTAGAACGTTCACCTTGATCATAGTAAGCTTGGTTGGAAGTTTGGAAACCTTCTTGCTTTGTTTTGACCTTAGCGATTTCCCTCGTCTCTCGTATTGCTTGTATTTCGTCGTGCGATGTGTTCATTGAGTTCCCAGCCTTGTATTCAAGTCATGGCCATGTTTAAACAAGCCTTTTCCATGCCCAAGTTATCTTAGTTTTATTGGTGTTTGATTCGGGTTTGACTCGTCAACCAATCGTCGCATGATTCGAGCCTTGTCCTACCTTGTTCCGGGTGTTGTTCGGGTGTGTTTCGGACTTGTTTTGAGTTATGTTAGACCCTAGAATGGTTGCCCATAAGTTTGGGACCATTTAGGACTTGTTTAAGTCAAGTTTTGAAGCTCCAGAAGCCCAGGCGGCCGCATGGCTCGAGTGAGGCGCCCGCCCCAAATGCTGAGAGCAATTGAAAAATGGAGACAGCCCCAGTAGTTGAGGCGCCCGCATGGCCAAGGTTGAGGCGCCCGCCTCAACTCAATTCCAGCTACGGGAATTTTTCCCCCTGTTCTGCTATATCCGACTTTTGGCACTTAAAACCCCTTCCTAATTGACCCTAAACCATCCTATTAGACCCTAATTGAGTGGGATTAAGCCTAACCTCAATCAACCTCCACTTGACAAGTGGATTTGGGAGCTCTCTCCTTGAGACAAGTGGATTTCCACCCACTTCATGCAAAATATAAAAGGGTTTCTCTTGTTGACCAAACCATTAAACCCCATTTTCAGATTTTCTTCTTCTCTTTCTTCCCCAAGTCTTGTGTGTGTAGAGAAAGGTGAGATTAGTGTGTGTTGCTTCCATAGATTGAGCTCCCGACCTCCGATTGCCAAACCGAGACCACCGAAGTGAAGCTATCGTCGAGGAGCACGTTTCCATCCGAATAGTTTGTGCTCATTCCATCTTTTTCTTGGGTGTAAGGTAAGCTATCGATTCCCCTTAGGATGAATGCTAGAAATGCCATGTCCCCCTCTTCTTGTAATTCCCATGCTCCTACCATGCCCATGCCATGATTGTTGATGAATTTGTCTTTTGGAGAATTTGAATAATATGTTCATCTTGTTAATTTAGTCCTATGCCTAGAATTAAATGTGTTCTATGCCCCCTTAGGAACAACTATTGTTCTTGGACTAATAGATTTTGACAACTTTGGAGACTATGATTTCTAGGGTTTCATATGCCATGAATTGTTCACCCTATTGAATTGGGTCCTATGCTTAGAATTAATTGTGTTCTATGTCCTCCTATGAATAATTAATGTTCTTGGACCATTGCATTTTAATAACCTTTGAAATAATGATTCTAAGGTCACCTTGAATTTGAATTATTGATAATTCTTGACTACGGTTGTTAAATGGATTAATGACCTAGCCGATCATATACGAGAACTTAGAAAAGGGTTTAGGATGCATATAGCATTTAAACTCTATTGGATGAATTGTTAGAGACGACTCAACGGAGTCAAGTTTAGCGAGCCATTGAACAATACCGGCTCACCGATCAATCCCTACGACGTTCTAAACACGTTTTCCCTAAGAATAATAATTCTAGACTCTTGAACTTGGATTGATTACCTTGCTTGATCTTGAATGTCATATTATAGAATGCCTAATTGACATGTGAGTTCGCTCTTGTCGAACTCAATCCTACTTGGTTATTGATGAGAATAATTTACTTGTCATGAACGAGATCGCTCTTGTCGACCTCGTTCTCTACTTGAGATTTTGTTAAGTAAACATTACTTGGCACTTGCATGAGTCCAGCTGGCATCCCGTCTTTGTTCACACACGCCTCCACTGTGGCCACAGTGGGGAAGTAGCTCCCTTGTTGTAATCAATACGAGCACCATTGGTGACTATCCCGGGCATCTCCTCGGAAGATCGATGTACTTACACACATTCGATACCCGCACATTCCAGATAACGCTTGTATGCAGGAACTACGTAGCGGCCCGGCTCTCCATATATCCTTATCCTATGTGATTTAATTATGCGCACCTATGTGAAACAATGTGCATCTTGGATATATGACCTCTATGCTTATGTGACGATATCTTGCCTTGTATGTTGCATATTGCCATGACATGCATGATTGATAGCTTAAAAGTCTTTATGACTTACCCTTTCCCCCTTCTTGCTTTAGATCCTAGCAAGGACAGTCCGGCTCGTTGAGATTTCTTTGTGTTCGTGCGTTGTGCCCCTTTTGGTCCGCCGTCGTTATTTGAAGAGGTGGTTTAGATGTCCTCTTCCTCTTGTTTATATTTTGTAAGGACGACGGGTTTAAGCAAGTCAACTAGACTATGCTTGGGGTTTTGTGTAGAACTTGATTTGTAACTCTTGTTAGCTACTAGTAGTTATATCACTTGTAGTACTTGTAACCCTTTTGTGCCGGCATTGTGTTAGCCGAGCTTTGGTTACCTTGTTAATATTCCACTACGTATTAGTCTTCCGTTGAGCATGCTATTAGCTCTTATTTAATTCCTGTCTATAAACTGTTAGCTTGGGTTCCGGCATGTAGTGTCGCCGATGACTTGGTTATATTGCTTAACTATTTTATCAGGTTTGAAAAGTTTTAAAAATACCGGCCTTTTGGTGGCGTGCTCGTCTCTAATGTTGCGTCACGTCGTTTTTATAAATTAAGTCCTTGCTTGTTTATTTGTCTACTTGTTTTCCTTCCTATTTGGGCGGTCCGACCCTCGGCTCCACCTCGGGCCCGGGCCGGGTCGCCACACAAATGGAGTAATTTAAAATTCTAAAATATAATTTAATGAGTCTAGTTTCATAAAAATCAAAAATCACCTCATTTGGAGTTGTGAGCGATTTATGGTCGATTTTACAAGATTGACATCCGACCTCGCCTTTGGACATTGTGGCGCCCGCCTCAAAATCTTGAGGGCTTTGCAAAATGAAAATGTCGGCAGAGAGCCAGGCGCCCGCCTCGATATGTTGAGGCGCCCGCCTCAACATCGAAGGAAAGACATTTACGGAGATTTTGCCCTGTTTTGTGTTTGGGCGAATTATACCTATCCTACCCTCATTAAACCCCCTCTAAACCCTTCCTAACCACCCATACTTAACCCAAATCATGTCCTAACATTAGTTGGAAGTTAATTAAGGTTATATTAATGATTGATTAATCCTAATCTCTACTAATTGTACTTGGGAAAAGTCTACTGTGCCCTCTTCATAATTGGGGGTATAAATACTCAAACCCTTTGCATTTTCAGCCAAATCTCTTCATTCTTCCTCCCCACAATACGTATTAGAGAGAGAGAGAGTCTCCATGGGAGATTTCAAGCCTAGCTTCTTCTCTCTTCGATCCAAGACGATCCGACCAACCGATTGCCTTCAAACTTGAATCTTGAAGCCCTCGGCGAGTAGAACAACTTCACCGATCGATTTGTGTTCTCTTGAGTTTTCACTCAAGCTAGGTAAGTTACCTTCTTTTTATTTTGGTTCATTGGCCCTAAGGAAAACAATATATGTGCTATTTGTGGGCAATGAACACCTTGTATGCCTTGTATGCCCATTTGGTGAATTTTTGGAAATATGAACTTGTCAATAACATGACTAGTATGATTTGAATGTTATTATGTGTTGTAGAATATGGGTTGTGATTTATGTGGAGTTTTATGAATGTTAGGGCTTGAGAATCAAGCCCGAATTATTGGAGGAATTGTTGTTAGTTAAGTGGGCATTGATGTGTAGGTTGATTTGGATGATGTTGTGTGTTGGGAGAAATTGGTTATCCCTTTGTTAAGGACTTTATGAATTTTGGGGCTTGGGAATCAAGCCCGAATTATTTTGGAATTTGTCATTAATTAAAGAGGATGATAATGTTGGGATTTATGGAATGTGTAAATAATGAAACTTAATAGTAAGACTCAACGGAGTCACAATAAGTTCAATAAAGTGTTAATGAACTCGGGTTGAAGTCCTACGACATTTGGGATTCGTTTGATTATGGTTATGTTGAGTTCTTGGATTTTTAGGCTTGGGAAACAAGCCCGGATTACTTACGAGAGAATTATTATGAACGTGAATGATGTGTTAAATTTGGGATTTATGAAATACGTATCTAATGAAATGTGATATTAAGACTCAATGGAGTCATTTTAGGTTCAACAAGATAATAGTGAGCCCTATGTTGAAATCCTAAGATGTTCGGGTTTGGTTGGTCTTGATTGTGAGCACCCGAACGTCTCGAATTGTGTCCCATTTGTGACACCCATGATATAGAAGCTTATTGGGGATTTATTTAGAGCGTGCTCGTTAGAGCACGGAACATTAGAGACCAATCAATGATCTCGTGCATCCTTAAGAAATGATTTTTGAATGAGATTTCTTTTAGGAGATTCAGATGAACGTACATGGAAAACTTGCGGGTCTTGGACTACGGTGTAGTCTTGTCATTTATGAGAATGGTTTTGAGGATGGCGATTATGTTCGACGGTTAGGACTATGGTTGAGTCCGGTATGCCTTTATGTATAAGCTTAAATGCTAAGACTTGTTTGTGATTGTTCTTAGACTAAATTATAGTCTTTGATTTAATATGGAGTAGGGGAGTATAGTAGACCTCACGTTGTGATTTATTGAGCTATAAGCTATTCTTGAATTGGTGATGACTTGTGGATTATGAATGCCTCAATATGTGGTTTTTGAACTAAACTTACAAGTTAGCTGAACATGTTAAGCGTGTACATCTATGTGCATTGTTTATTGGGTTTTGTAGAGCATTATGACCTACTTGAATTGATAAGTTCTTTTATGATGGACTTGGTCCTTATTGGTTTATCCAAGTAAATATCTACTTGAGCATCTTGATTTGAGTCCAGTTGGCGTCTTGGTCATTTTGTCGGCAATGGGACGATTCATAGCCTTTGGAAACATTCGCTATGAATCGCCGCATTGGTACCCTTTCTCCTCACTATGTGGCCAATAGTGGGATGTGGTCTCGTATTAGCGCCCCCTAGCCTGATATTGAGCTCCCATTTCTCATCCCAGGGTTGGATGAATGTAACGAGGTACTCATTAAGGAAAACTGATGAGTTATGATCATTTGAGGATTGAAACCCAGTTTATGATCATTTGAAGGGCTAGGCCCAGGTCCTGATCTTACGTGCTTATGTATAAGCACTTACATGAAAGATAACGTGCTATGTGGTTTATGAAGTTTATATTATATGATGACTTGATACAAGTTTATTGTTGGTATGCTATTAAGATACCATGATTTTATATATGCTTGTGCATTATGCCATGCCACGACATGCTATGCCATACATTTGCATTTAGTAACTTACTGGGTCATTATGACTCATTTCGTGTGTTTGTTTTCCTTAGTTTTTGCAAAGTGATCCCGTTAGTGCGCGTGGCGGACGGATAGTGATTCCTAGAAGGTGGTCTTCCTGCTCTAAGCTTGGATTTATTATCATTATTGTTTTTATGTATTTGTGAGACACGATTGTAAAGTTCTCAGACTTTACTTGGGGTAGATTATGTTAGTATTTTGTTATCGTATTATTTTGGTAGCCGACTTGTTTGGTCGAGCTGTTGTATCTCTTATGAGTTGTTCCCTCTTATTATTCCGAGCATGCTTTAGCTCACTCATTCTAGTATTGTTGGTATTGTCATCTCCGCCGATAGTTATGAGACTTGGGTTTAGTTGTTAGAATTTAAATATGTTATTCGCTTAGTTGATTTGTCCTCCGGCATGTTAAAGCCGCTTGAGTTGTTGTTTATCGCCGGTATTCTGCTGATTCGCCGCCTTAGTTGCCGATGGTTTGTTGTACGTGGCGCAATGTTGCGTCACGCGAGTCGTAATTGTCGAGAGATAGTCGTCTCATCCTTGTGTTCCTTAGTTTATAATTATAAGTTTGGGTTCCACTTATGATTCACTTCCTCAAGCAGTGTGTTGATGTTTTTATTATTCGGCATCGCCGTTATGGCTTTACATTCCCTGCTTAGAGTTTGTTGTTCAACTTTTTGACTCCGCACCACCACACCCTAGAGGGTGCTTGTCCGCCTTTAGCTTGCTTGTCTTGACTCAGAGACGACCTTGATTCCTCGCATTGAGTCCGGCCGGGCCGTCAAGCTTGGTATGAGCTATAGGTTAGCTATTTCGCCAGATAGGTTCCTGGCCTAGTTTGGGTTGGGTTTATTGCTGAGTTATTAACGCCGAGTGTTCTTTGTAGGCGATATGTCGAACTTGGCGTGGAGCTAGTTCTAGTAGACCGGCTCGGTACAACTTTGTGCAACGAGGGAGAATGTTATGGATCCGCGTGTGACCTCAACCAGATGTTTGGGATGGAAGACAATTCTATCATTCTTAAGTAGATTCTTGAAGTTGAACCGAGAGCTTCGATGGAGGACCCGATGCTTCTAAAGCGTAACTTGATAGAAAGCATGGAGAAGATTCATACTATGGGTTGTACGTCAGAGAGATGGTGACCCTAGCAGTTTAAATTAATCGGTACGACTCATTGGTGGCATGTGTTACGAGATAGTTGGAGACACCATGGAGCCTCTAGTGTGGGAAAACTTCACGATGGAGTTTATGGTACGCTCATTCCTAAGCAGTAGTTCTGGGAAAGAAGAGAAGCGAATTCATGGCATTAGAACAAGGAGCTACGACGGTGGCTCAAGATTCACGAAGTTCACGTAGTTGGCTCGCTATTGTGGTTTTTTAGTACCGATGAGGCTAGGAAGACCCAACGGCTTGTGAAGGGCCTAAAGATGAAATATCGTAGGCGCCGCTCGCTGCAACTTACGACACGAGTCGCCGTGATCGTGCGTATGCAATGGAGTTGACATCGAGGAGTATGCTCAAAAGAGAGCCTCGAGTACTATTAAAAATGATGGTAATGTAGGCGCAGACTTTAAAGTTAATCAAGAAATCACACGCATCGGTAGACGGATGGCTCCTACCTCTAGTCTGAGACTACTTGCGCTGCGAAGTTAATATGTAATTTTTGTATGAGACGTGACATGCCGAGAACGTATGTTGGGGTAAATCAGAAAGTGTTTCGCTTGTGGTGTGATCATGTTCGTAAGGATTGCCCGAAGATGAGGGTTAATCACCCGGAGTACTAGTCAACAATCCAAGCAAGAGACAAAGTGTGGACTCGGCCTGAGTTTGAGGTCGGGCGCGTGGCGGTTGGCCATGAGTTTTGAGGCCTATCCGAAATAGGAAGGTATATTCTTGTATATATATATACGCAAATTATACCGTTGTTACTATTACCGTTATTATGAGTACACGTAGCTCAGCAGTGCATTCATACATACATTATATGGTGTATTGTGTAATATGGTTGTTTGCTCGATCGAATAATACCCCAATGTGAGATTGATATATGATATGGTTTGTTTTGTGGATTACCTAGGTAATCGCATGTGGTGTATGGATTCTTGTTTAGTCTATATATATAAGACTATGCTATATATAGAGTTGTGGTTTTGTGGTTATATATAAAGGCCATAGTATGTATATTATGAAGCATGAATTGTTTATTGATACTTATCTGCTTGGTATGATGTTTGTATATTCTATAAGGATATGTTTTATGTAATGAGTAATATTATACTATATTGTTGTTAAGGGTTACTATGCGAGTAAGATATACACTCGACTTGTGAGAAGGTTGAAGGTTGCGATTTAGAAGATAATCATGGTTACACGGAGAGATTGACGCTCACCGTGAGTATTGAGACGTTAACGTTGTGTTAGGATGCTTAGTGTATGCATTGGTTGTAGACTTGGTCTAGAGCTCAAGAAAGGATAGTTTTATGAGTATAGACGTTACGCAGTATCAGAGACGTTTTCTTCTTGTAACTAGAAGTTACCTTGGTTGGGTGTACTAGGAACACGAAGTTTGTGGTAGCTATGATTTTTGTTTGCCAAGGTAATAGACCTTGTTATTTGATCCGATTTTATTCAAGATATGCATTAGTTGTAGGAAATATCAATTTGATGCATTTACATTCCTAAAATATTAAATCCTTATTTCATCATTATTATCTCATGATCATTCATTTCATTAGCATGTAGAGACGCTTTGAAGGATGCTTAAAAACTTTTTAATCATGAACCTCAGATCTCAGAATTTAAACTTTTGAGTATCCAATTTAGCCGGTACCCTAAATTGGTGATCAAAAGTGGTTCGTTGTTGGACTAGGATTGGTATGAATTATGGTAGAAATTGACTACACCTGCTACCAAATGGAATTGACATGAATGGAAAGAATTTTCAAAACATGGCATTGTGTTTTTAAAGGTTCTTACCGGCGAAAGAAATCGCGAGTATGATTTGCATGGTTTGAAATGCCGATTTGATTACCTTTTGATTTGTTTGTAAATTGCCCCATAGTACAATTATTAATTTTTGTAACTTAGATCTTTTGTGGTTGAATTTCATGTGCCCCGAGACAAATAGCGTTTCTGTGAGTTGGATGTTGAAATATTCTCATTATGTGTTCCATGTTATAGTTTGGGGATT
>JABEVN020004423.1:0-13525 GCA_013146195.2 Codonopsis lanceolata | reverse complement strand
AATGCAATGAGTCGTATGATTAAATATGAGTATATTCCTAAATCTTCTAATTATTTATTCTATGAATAATTGTGAATGTTGCGCTCAATCTAAGTTGACTAAAGCATCTTTTAAAAGTGTAGTAAGATCAACTAGGTTACTTGAATTAATTCATACCGATATTTGTGACAACAAAGATATTTTGACGAAGAGGTGGAAAACGTTATTTTATTACGTTCATTGACGATTTTTCTAAGTTTGCATATGTGTATTTACTTAGAACAAAAGATGAAGCTTTTGACAAGTTTAAAATTTTCAAAGCCGAAGTTGAAAATCAAACCAATCTAAGGATAAAACGATTAAGATCGGATAGAGGTGGTGAATATTTCCCAAAGCGAGATGATTTCATTTTGTCAACAAAATGGAATTGTTAGGGAATCTTGACAAGACCTAATACTCCACCACAAAATGGAGTAGCCGAGAGGAAAAATCGATCCTTAATGGAGATGGTTAGTGCCATAATTATAAATTCAAAATTACCAATGAGCTATTGGGGAGAGGCACTATTAAGTTACTTTTACATTTGTAATGAATTGTGAATAAACATATGAAAACTCCATACGAATTATTAAATGGGCGTAAGCCTAACATTTCACATTTAAAGGTATGGGGTTGTGTTGCATATGTTTTAGATGCAACTTTGAAAAGAAATAAACTTGGGAGCAAAGTTTGTGAAATCTATATTTATTGGTTATTCTTCAATAAGCAAAGCATATAGATTTATGAGAATTAATGACAATCGTGTGTTTGAAGCTACGCGTGCTATTTTTATGAACACTTGAACATAAAAGTGTAGACAAGGTAGATATAAACCATGAATTGTCAAAAGAACTTGAAGTAGAAAATGCATCAAGTTCACATGATAATAGTGATGCCATTACTAATGATGAAAATTTAGACAACAATAAAAATGATGAAATAGTTGAGTTAAGGAGAAGCAAAAGACAAAGAATTGAAAAGAACCTTGGTCACGACATGTTTACATATATGTTAGAAGAGGATCCTAAAACTTTTCAAGAAGCTATGTCTATGTCGATTCGGACTTGTGGAAAAGAGCCATGGATGATGAAATCAAGTCTATACTTGACAATGAAACATGGACTCTAGTCAATCCTCCTCCTAACACTAAACCTATTGGGCAAGTGGGTTTTGAAAAAGAAACTCAAAGCGATGGTACTATTGATAAGTACAAGGCAAGATTAGTAGCCAAAGGTTATAGTCAAAAAGAAGAAATTGACTATTTGAAACATTTTCACCGGTCACTAAGTTTACATCAATTAGAACTATGTTTGCTATAGCATCCGTCTATGGACTAGAGGTTCATCAAATGGATGTTAAGACAGCATTCTTAAATGGAGATTTAGATGAAGAAATTTACATACAACAACCCGAGGGTTATATCTCTAAAGGAGAAGAACATAAAGTATGTAAATTAAAGAAATCTTTATATGGACTTAAACAAGCACCAATCCAATGGTACAAGAAGTTTAAGCAAGAAATTCGAAAGTTTGGTTTTAAGAGTAGTAAAGTAGAAAGTTGTGTTTTTACTAAAATTACTCTTAATTATAAAGTTGTTATAACTTTATATGTTGATGACTTGCTAATATTTGGTTATGATATTAATTGTATTAATGAAACAAAGAACTATTTAAAGCAAGTGTTTGACATAAAGGACTTAGGTCCAGGTAGATGTCATTTTGGGGGTTAAAGTGATCAAAAGGACAAAACTTACATATTAACTCAATCACATTACATTGAGGAAATATTAAAGAAGTTTAATTACTTTGATTGCAAAATAAGTAAAAGTCCTATTGACCCTCATGTGAAGTTAGTTCCAAATAAAGGCGAGGCCGTAAATCAAGGAGAATATGCCAAGATAATTGGAAGCATAATGTATGTGGTTAATCATACAAGACCGATCTTGCATGTGCAATTGGCATACTTAGTAGATTTACAAGTAATCCATGTGAAGAACATTGGGACGGAACTAAAAAGAGTACTAAGGTACTTAAAATTCACAATAAACTATGGTTTACATTACAAGTGTAATTCACCTATACTTGAATGTTATAGTGATGCAAATTGGGCATCAGATGTAACCAACTCCAAATCAACGAGTGGTTGGTTATTTACCATTGGAGGAGCCATAGTTGCTTGGTCTTCAAAAAGACAAACATGTGTTGCTTTGTCTTCTATGGAATCTGAGTACATAGCCATGTCAATGGCTAGTAAAGATTTAATATGGTTTAGAAGATTTCTAAGAACCATACCATTTATTGATTCTAAGAAAGGAGCCACAACTTTGTATTGTGATAATCAAGCTGCCATATTCAATACAAAGAATGAGAGAATATCAAATCATAGCAAACACATTGCTATGAGATATAATCATATTAGAGATATGGTTAAAAAGGAAAGATAACACTTGAGTATCTTCCTACAAATCAAATGTTAGGCGATCCACTAACAAAATCTTTATCGAGGGATAAAATTATAAAGGTCATGAGAGATATGGGACTATTACGATCTAAACAATGTCTTAATTGAAACCAACTTTATCTTAAGGTACAAGTCATAGATTTGTCACCTTATGTTTTAAAGTTAAAAGGAAATTCAATATTAGACATTGGTGAAATGGAAACTTTGATACATTTCGAGTGCATAACTTAAAAATAGTGGGGTGTCACTATTTGAAAGTTTCATATCTGACCTATGCACTTTCATTACCACAACAAGATTAGGATGGATTCAAAATCCTTAATAGACTTATAGCTTTCGTAGAATGCGTTGTGGACATTCTCGATAAATCTACCTATACAAGTAAAGAAGTGAGAGGCCGCTTCTTATGGATTACTCCGGTAAAAATTCCTAGAGTACTTGTGAAAACCGGGATTAAGCACAAGGCCCAAACTACAAGGTCTTTGCCAAGATCAAAAGGAACATGAAATCATACATGATGAGAATATGTCTCCCTAAAGGATTCACATTCAACCATAAAGTTTAAGGCTCGTCCACTTAATGGGTATTTGTTATGTAAAGAAGCTGAAATTGTTTAGTGTCATTATATGTAAATAAGTGGGGGATTGTTATATGTAGTAGTATTCACATATAATACTTGGTCATCTCCCATATTGAGTTTGTAAAGCAACCATTCATTCATAGTATAAAATCTTGTTCTTCCTTTCTTGTTTTCTTGTATCTTCTTTATCCCACATGGGATTACTAATGAAAACTTGTGGAGCTAAACTTGTTATATAATAGCTAAGTTTGAAGAGTTCCTATAAGCTTGTTTGAGCTTCCCTCTATTATGGGAAAATATCAAGTATGGCTTAAAAGTTTTGAGTATTATATTATTATTATATATATATATATATATATATATATATATATATATATATATATATATATATATAATATATATAAGAAAGAAATAAATTAATTATTAATACCTTTACTGGTATTTTGACCGAGGCAGTGGTTCGGTTATATCGTTTAGGGTCATGACTTTTCGGTTGATAGACCTATAAACGAGTATGGCTGTCCGGAGGGGCACACCTTTGGTGATATGCCTATACGGCTGAGGCACCAGTTTAGAAGGGTTGTGACTTTTTAAGACCACAACACGGACTCTATAAATAGATTTGCCTCCTCCAAAAACCATATAGTGAGTCTTTCTTCTTGACAGATCTATTCTTCGAGTCAAACAATTAAAGCTTTGATTATTGTTCCCGAGTTATTCAAAGGAGTGTAACTTTGAATAAGAGTGCGTAGGTTTTGTATCCTGGAGGTGAAATTCGTTGAGACCATTACACCATAGTGGGACGAATTAAATACCTTAAAGATAGCATCTTTTGGTGTGCCTAACCTACTGATTCCTTACCCACAATTAAATATTATACAACATGGTCGCCTTGCTATGACCGATTTCTTGGCTCGGTTGATTTGATCACGGGTCATAATAAAGGAGGCTCGAACCTTGTTGTTAGTGCTAGCGCTAGTACTAGTAGTGATGTGTTGCGGTTGAGACTCTTGAATCTTAGTCTTTGCTACATGGCTCCAAACAGATGCCTCTAAATTATGCGGATCTTGAATCACCGATTTATCGAAAAAGGGTAAAGATCCACTAGCGAGGAACAGCTTATCATTTCCAAATTTAGTAATTGAAGCCCATGCTCTAATAAAACTTACCCGGGCGTTTCCATCGCATGCTGCATGGTGGTTTGTGAGTCCGATGCACATACCGTGGTTTGGAAATAGTGTCACTTGAATGGCCAAAAGCGGCACTTTTATAGTGTCGGAACCTTTCGTGATCTCTCCCAATCTAGGAACAAGTGGGAAAAATTCATCGGCTTTTCGAGCATGATTTCCAGTGAGGTAATCGAAATCCTTTGTACACTCTGATATTGTTAGAGAAACCGAGTCGCCCCCAACGTAACGGATTTCGGGCTTTCTGGGAATAGCTGTTGAATTATCAGCGAAAGGAAACACGATCAAGTTGCCGGCGAATGGGAAAAAGTGTTGGAGAGTGATGGAGAGGGAGTGCTTAAGGTTGGGAAGAATGGATTGGGTGAAATGGGATTTAGAGCATTGGGGCGCGCAACTCATAAAAACAGAGTTGGTGTATGGGATGAAAGAGTAGCCATGGTATATCGAGAAATGAAAGTGGGAGAGTTTTTTCGAGTACGGAACCACCGGGATAGGGTGAGATTCGGCTTTGCTCAAGCACGGTTATGTCGTCGCCGGTAGCCATTACTTCAACTTTAAACCATTTCTCCCATTTGTATTTGTACGTAAGTTTAATTTGTTCCCATTTCCCAATTATTAAAGAGCATATGAGCCTAAGTTTATATATTTGGATTTGGATATACTTTCGTTATCCAAAACGTCAGCATCTAGCCGACCTGTCCTCGGGGCATCCACATTGTCTATTATTTTTATCCATCTTTTTTTGTTGTATTACAGTGTCGCCTGCATATTTTTATTTTCTTATCCATTTAAAAATATATTTGTTAATTGTATAATTTTCTACACACTTTTCTCTTTTTATTTAGGCAAAACACACCTTTGGGCCACTGTACTTTACAAAAGGTTGCAATTAGGCCACTGAGACATCAAAATTTTCGGGATGGTCACTGTACCAGACTTATCTTGCACGTTAACCCTTTTTTTGGATGAACGTTAAGTTTGGCCGTTAAGTTAGGTTAAATATCTATTTTGCCCTTATCTTCATCATCACTGCTTCTATACACAAGTAACCTAGATTTGTGTTTTAAAACTCATAAATCTTTTTAAGTATCGAATTCATCTCAACCTTTTACCCAATCACTTGGGGTTGGGGTACCAATACTGACCATGGGGATTAAAGCCATTAAAACATATGATGCCAATAACCCATTCCCCAAAATTAAACGCAATTTAGCTATATATTTTACAAAGTGTGATGGAGAATAACATTGCAACTGAATTTGGTGGTACGAACAAATGCAACATCATTGGACAGATGCATGGTGGGCTGAGCTCATTGCCCCATATTGGTCAACGCAAATACGCCCAACAACAATTAAAGTAGAAAATCTTCTCAAACTACAAAGATACATCTGGGTTGCTAGCAAGAACAATCACCAGAGAAAAAGGGCAAAGACCAAGAAATTCAGATCTACCAAAAGAAAGCATCCACGAAGAAACCCAGATAAAATCTCGAGCAAAAAATAGTTGGAAAGTTGGGGAAGTTACAAAACGCTTGTTGGGTTGCCGTGCGATCGTCTCTCCACCACCCGGTGCGTGCATTTTAAAATGCTTCCCCAAATCCGGGTTTTCTCTCTCAGTCAAGTAACCCGGATCGGGTTTCAAAACTCAGATCTGGGTTTAAAAAATGAGCCTTTAAATTACCAATACAGAGGAGGAAAGGAAGACAAAGACAAAGAATTGCAGTTTCTGCAATGATAATGGAGGTTCTTGGATGAGATAATGCGAGGGGGAAGTTGGGAGGATTCATGGATGTTAAAAAAGGCGTACAAGAAATTGGCGATGAAATGGCATCCCGACTTCATTGAACTGCTAGCCGGCTCCTTTAGCCTACTACTTTTATCTTGCGGCAATCAGAATGAAGTGATATGGAAAGATCCAAGCTTCCTTTGCCTGGTAGTCCATCTGGGATTTTTTGTAATGACATGGTTTTGTAAATTTGTAAATTTTCTTTAATCTGAGATTTATTATGGTTCTGTGATTTCTTTTGAATTTGGAATTTTTTCTGAGGCGATGAAGGCGGGGCAAAATAGACATTTAACCTAACTTAACGGCCAAACTTAACGTCCATCCAAAAAAGGGGTTAACGTGCAAGATAAGTCTGGTACAGTGGCCATCCCGAAAATTTTGATGTCTCAGTGGCCTAATTGCAACCTTTTGTAAAGTACAGTGGCCCAAAGATTTGTTTTGCCTTTTATTTATTATATATATATATATATATATATATATATATATATATATATATATATATATATATATATATATATATATATATATATATATATATATATATATATATATATATTTGGAGAAGCAGGCGGCACTGCGAAATTTTATTAAAAATAAAAGATACAAATTTGAGGGGACAACCAATTTTGCCCTTATAAATGGGAGGGGCAGAGGAGCTAACCTCGAAAAAGAAATACAAGATTAAGAAATTCTAATATAAGGGGTGTTACAAGCATCAAGGGAAATAAGGCCACGAATATGGCGAGGATGTCCGACAAATAAGAAAAGACCATATCAGAATGAGAGTCACAAGCAAGATTAGCCAAGCTGTCAGCTACCTTATTAGCTTCCCTGAAACAGTGAGAAAAAGTGTATCGCCTTTCGGATTGATAACGAATAATATCCCTGACAGAATACGAATGGATCCAAGGGAGATTGTGACCCTTAGAAAAACAATCAAACAGAACCTTCGAATCAGTTTCAATAATAGCATCATGATACCCATTAACATACAGCCAGTGCACACCAAAATAAAGCGCCTTGATCTCAGCAACCATGTTCGAACCCGAGTTGTAAAACTGGGAGAAAGCAAAAATACAACGGCCCATGGAGTCTCGAACAATACCTCCACCTCCACTAAATCCCGGATTTCCCCGACTAGCACCATCGGAATTGAGTTTAACCCGGCCATGCGACGGGTTAGACCAAGAAATGGATTGAACGAGGATCTGTTTGCGACGCCCAATCTGAATTTGAGCACGATGAGACAAATCAGGAATTTGGAAACCCGCTGCATGAAGAATATTCTGGAAGTCGAACTTAATATTTTGTATAAGCACAGCTAACGGAAGACGATGATTGTCAAAAACAGCCTTGTATTTATTTAAAAATATGTCTTTTTATTATATAATCTTCTAAATATTTTCTTATCTGGATTCCACTATCACCTCAATAACTTTACACTTTAATCTTATTTTTATACATTTCAAACAAATAAATTTATTTAAATTTATTTAATATATTTCATTTTAAAATATTCCGTATAAATAAATAAAATTATAAATTAAGACATAAATTAATTTTAAAATAATAAAGTACTCATAAATTATATAATTTATAATTTAATTAATAAATTATCTATAAAACACATATTATACATAACTTATAAAATAACATAAATAGAAAATTACATACAATGTTAAAATTGAAAAAAAATACATAAAATAATAAAATCACATAAAAAATAAAGAATGTTAAGATGGTATATTTATAGGAAAGAAGGAAGAAAAAAATAAAAAAAAAATGATTTAAAAAATAAAAAATAAAAACCCATACAAAGCCCTGCACCCTCCCCCCCCCCAACACCACCAAATGGCTAAAAAAATAGAAAAGGTAAGATTTAAAAAAAAATCAAAAAATCGGAAAAATCAGAAGATTTCAAACACGGGACCCACTGTAACACCCCCTCTCACGCTCCTTCACCCTCTTGTGGTGCACGCGCCTTGTGTGACTGGATGCGGTGCACCACAGAGCCCCCCTTTGGCTCATTCTTCTTCTCCCAAAATTGTATTCTTATTTAGGAAGAAAAATTATATTCTTTCCTAGGTGGCCTAATAAGATGTTCTACCATTGTATAATTTAATATTCTTAATAGGAAGACCCATAAGAAGAAATAAATTTAGACAATGGTGATGCTCTTGTTGCCATAATTCAACTACTGTAAATTATAATGCAATATGCCTGCTAAAGTGGAATGCGTAATTGAATGTTGCGTAAAATTTTGGTCGCTCCCTCTTTCAAATGTTTAAACCCAAAAGTTCACCATTCTTTTTTCAACCGTAAAAGACCACTTCTTGAAATGTTGTTCTGAAAAATTCAGCGTCCACTTCAACAGCTTCGACAACACACTTTGAATTCGAAAATTATCATTGTTGTACAATGAAATGGGGATCGACCTTCCCGATCAGGTCGCGGGGGTCAAAGGGGCAGTGCCCCTTTGTGTGGGTTCGAGGGCAACGCCCCGGAAAGATAAACGAGTTTTCTGAATCATGAACTATTAAACTTTAATGAAAATGTGTTGGGTTTGAGGATTTTCACAATAGGACGAAGGCGAAGGAGGAAAAATAAGAAGGCTTACGACGAAGGAGAATGAAGAAAAAGATCGAGGACATGGTCTGTTTCATTACGATTTCAACCGCGGTGCAATTAAACTATGCAGTTAAACTATTTTGAATCACGATACAAAAATATCATATTAAATTGATGCATCGTGGTGCAAATAGACTAGTCAATTAAACTATTAAATCGCAGTGTAAAAAATAATGCAATAAAATTGATGAATCGTAGTACAAAAATTGATGAATCACGATATAATTAGACTACACAATTAAATTATTGAATCGCGATGCAAAAATTTAATGCAATAAAATTGATAAACCGCGGTACAATTAGATTAAACAGTTAAACTATTGAATTGCGGTGCAAAATTAATGTAATGAAATCGATGAATCGCGATGCAATTAAACTATACAACCATGGTGCAAAAACTAATGCAAAAAAATTAATAAACCGCGGTTCAAAAATAATGACCTCCGTAGTGCGCCTACGTTTCATTGATGGTATTATAATCATTTTGCCACCAAAAGTGACTTTTTCCTGTTGAAAAAAGGAAGAATTTTAGCGATTAGAAAATTAAAAAAATGGACCGACCCGAAAGTTTTTCTTGAATGATAAATTGATTATATGCACATAAGTGAATGGGCCATAAATGGACTTGAGCAGCCATGTACGCCCAAAATAAGAAAAAATTGGAGACTCCACTTTTTTAAGTTTCTAATCGCTAATATACTTTTTTTTTTCAATCGAAAAAAGTTATTTTTTGTGACAAAATGACTATGATATCATTAATGAACTGTAGGCACACTACGTAGGTCATTATTTTTGCACCACGGTTAATCAATTTTATTGCATTAATTTTTGTATCGCGATTCATTAGTTTTATTGCACCACAGTTCAATAGTTTAATTGCACTATGGTTCATCAATAGTTTAACTATCCCCGAACCCCCACGAAGGGGTGCTGCCCCCTCAACACATATAACTAGACCTCAAGGGAAAAAGTGACATATTTAAGCCCAAAAAATGACACTTTTAATGTCAATAACGATGATTTTTAGTTATAAGAAAAATGACACTTTTAGGGTCAAAAGTAACACATTTAATGCCAAAAAGTTATACTTTAAATGCTATAAAGTGACACTTTAATGCAAAACATGATGGTTTATCTATTTGGATTTGGATATACTTTCGTTATCCTAAACGTCATAGTCCAGCATCTAGCCGATCTGTTCTCGTCAGAACATCCACATTTAGTATTATTCTTATCCATTGGATTTGGATATACTTTCCGTATCATAAACGTCAGAGTCAAGTATCCACATTGTGTATTATTCTTATCTATTGGATTTGGATATACTTTCGTTATCCTAAACGTCAGAGTCGAGTATCCACATTGTGTATTATTCTTATCCATTGGATTTGGATATACTTTTGTTATCCTAAACGTCAGAGTCCAGCATCTAGCCGACCTGTCCTCACAAGCATCCACATTGTGTATTATTCTTATCCATCTTTTTAGTTGTATCCTATTGTCACCTACACATTTTTCTCTTCTTATCCGAATATATCTTTCCATTGTATAATCTTCTTAACATCTTCTAATCTGGATTCTACTGTCACCTCAATAACTTTACACTTCAATCTTATTTTTATACATTTCAAACAAATAAATTTATTTAATATATTTCATATTTAAATATTCTGTATAAATAAATAAATTTATAAATTAAGACATAAATTAATTTTTTAAAAATAAATTACTCATATATTATATAATTTATAATTTAATTAATAAATCATCTATAAAACACATATTATACATAACTTGTAAAATAACATAAATAGAAAATTACATACAACATTAAAATTGAAAAAAAATACATAAAATAATAAAATTACATAAAAAATAAAGAAGATTGGGGCGATATATTTATAGGGAAGAAAGAAGAAAAAAAAAGGCTTTAAAAAATAAAATATATAAACCCAAACAAAGCCCTGCACCTCCCCCCCCCCTCACACCACCAAATGGCTAAAAACTAGAATAGGTAAGATTTAAAAACAAAACAAAAAATCAGAAAAATCAGAAGACATCAGACACGGGACCCACTGTAATACCCCCTCTCTCACTCCTTCACCCGCATGTGGTGCACGCGCCTTGTGTGGCTGGATGCGGTGTAGCACACCCCCCCCCCCTTTAGCTCATTCTTCTTCTCTCAAAATTGTATTCTTATTTAGGAAGAAATGTTTTTTTCCTAGGTGGACTAATAAGAAGATGTTCTACTATTGTATAATTTAATCTTCTTAATAGGAAGACCTATAAGAAGAAATAAATTTAGACAATGGTGATACTCTTACTGCCATAATTCAACTACTGCAAATTGTAATGCAATATGCATTCCAAGTGAATTTGCGTAAGTGAATGTTGCATAAAATTTTGAGTCGGTCCCTTTTTCAAATGTTTAAATCCAAAAGTTCACCATTCTTTTTTTCAACCGTAAAAAACCACTTCTTGAAATATTATTCGGAAAATTTCATCGTCCACTTCAACATCTCCGGCAACACACTTTGTATTCGAAAATCACCATTGTTGCACAATGAAACGGGGACCGAACTTCTCGGTCAGGTCGCGAGGGTCGAAAGGGCAGTGCCCCTTCGTGTGGGTTCGGGGGCAACCCCCCAGAAAGGAAAATGAGTTTTCTGAATCATGAACTATTAAACATTAATGGAAATGTGTTGGGTTTGAGGATTTTCACAATAGGGACGAAGGCAAAGGAGGAAGAATAAGAAGGCTTACGACGAAGGAGAATGAAGAAAAGGCGAGGACATGGTACGTTTCATTACGATTTTGAGCTAGCAGTGCAATTAAACTAGGCGAGTAAACTATTTTGAATTGCGGTACAAAAATATATGATTAAATTGATGAATCACAGTGCAAATAGACTAGTCAATTAAACTATTGAACCGCAGTGTAAAAAACAATGCAATAAAATTGATAAATCGTGGTACAAGCATTGATGAATCACGGTACAATTAGACTATACAATTAAATTATTGAACCACGGTGCAAAAATTTAATGCAATAAAATTGATAAACCGCGGTGTAATTAGACTACACAGTTAAGCTATTGAACTACGGTACAAAATTAATGTAATAAAATCGATGAATCGCGGAGCAATTAAACTAGACAATTAAACTATACAACCGCGGTGCAAAAAAATAATGCATTAAAATTGATAAACCGTAGTGCAAAAATAATTACCTCCGTAGTGCGCCTACGTTTTATTAAAGGTATCGTAGTCATTTTGTCACAAAAAGTGACTTTTTCCGGTTGAAAAAAAAAAGAGAAATTTTAGCGATTATAAAATTGGGCGAATTTCAAGTGCGTACAATTTTAGAAACACATTCATCTAGATCCATCAATTTTTTGAACATTTCATATAACTACAAATTGGTTGCCAAATAATCAAAATGACATTAATGAAGACAACTCTCATCCGGTCTGTCAAGACTAACAAAAATTAATAATGCGATGTTAAACTTCGGACATCGAGTACATTTAATTTGTTTTTCAAGACAAAAAAATCAAAAAAATCCTGATGCCAAATCCAAGCATCAGACCTATTTAGACAAAAAAATCAATATCGATGCCAAATCCGGGCATCGAAGCTGATAGTTTTTCAAGACAAAAAAAATCCAAAAATAGTGATGCCAAATCCAGGCATCATAATTGTCAAGACAAAAACAAATCCAATAATGCTGATGCCAAATCCAGGTATCAGAACTGTTTAGACAAAAAAAATCCAATAATGCTAATGCCAAATCCAGGCATCGAAATTAGTTAGACAAAAAAATCAATATGCGATGTCAAATCCGGGCATCGAAGCTGTTTGAAACAGTTTTTCGCGACAATAAAAATCAATAATGCGATACCAAATCGGGCATCGAGTGCTGTTGAAGCAGGTTTTTCACGACAAAAAAAATCAAAAAAATGGATGTTCAATTGAGTCAAAATCCAAAACTGCTTAGACCAAAAAAAAATTAATAATGCTGATGCCAAACCCAAGCATCATAATTGCTTAGACAATTTTTTCACGACAAAAAAAAATCCAAAAATGTTGTTACCAAATCCAGGCATCAGCACTGTTTAAACCAAAAAAATTCCAATAATTTTGATGCCAAATCCAAGCATCAGAACTGTTTAAACAAAAAAAATTCCAAGAATGTTGATGCAAATCCGGGCATCGAAGCTGTTTAAACGCAGTTTTGCAAGATAAAAAAAGCCAATAATGTTGATGTCAAATCCAGGCAAAGGCCCATTTGAGCTGACAAAAAATCCAAAATTTCAAATCTAGACGTTATGTTTTTCAAGACAAAAAAAAACTCAATAATGCTGATGTCAATGCTAGGCATCAGAACTAATTTCACAGTTTTTTCAAGACCAAAAAAAATTAAAAAGATGCTGATGCAATGCTAGGCATCAAAACTGTTTTCACAATTTTTTTAGGCATCAGAAGCGTTATATTAAAAATGAGTTGAGACATGCAAAAACTATACAAACATTCTAGGCGTTTCGAAGCGTATGAACTTCAAAATGAGTTAAAACATGCGAGAATTGAGATTATTTTGAAAAAAGAATTACAATATACATTTTGAGTTGCATATGTTACAAAGCGAATTCTTGTTTACGGTGAAAATGGTCACAAATATCAATACTAGCGATGGACTCAAACTTGAGACCTGTTATATTCTTATGAGCTTTTTCTCTGGCGAGATTTACATCACTTTACACATTCATGCCTTTGGTTTACGGAACTTTCAAGACACAAGCACCCATGATATAACACACACACCATGAAATTCCACGGACAGCGTTGGGAAGATCTACTGCACATAA
>JABEVN020004422.1:0-13529 GCA_013146195.2 Codonopsis lanceolata | reverse complement strand
TTCGTTTTTCATCTTCTTGACATTATGACACATTTTTTAAACATATTTATCTTATTTTATTCATGGGTAATAACTAAACTTATGCTACGATTTGTTTAATATCTCGATACTAGCAAACAATTCTATTACTATATATAATTTTCATATAAATTTTATAATGTCTTTCTAGAACATATTTAAGAAAATAAAAATATATTATTTTTTTAGTTTCAAATAAGGTTTTAGTGTCTCAACCAGAGTAAAAGGTATTTTGTCATTTCAATAAATATTAGGCGACATTTGTAGATCTGATAGGTGAAATTGGAAAAAAATCAAAATATGAGGGCCGAAATGAATTGAATTAAATAATGTAGGACATAATTTGAAAATAGGTACAAGTTAAGGGATCAAACTATTATTTAATTATTCATTGAATTAATTAGTCTATAACAAATTTACTCTTTTGACCTTAATTAATGGTGAGTGATTTATTAAGTTAAAGGGTACATTTGTCCATACGATAAGTTGTAGAGACAACCTACACTTTTTATAAGTAGTTAGATAGATTAGATTAGATTAGATTAGATTAGATTAGATTAAATTAAATTAAATTGTATTACTATTGATACAATTTTTCATATAACTCTTATAATGTCTTTCCGAACATATTTATGAAAGTAAAACAATATTATTTTTTTAGTTTCGAATAAAGTTTTAGTTTCTCAAGCAGAAGTAAGGGTATTTTGTCTTTCAGAAAATATTGGGCGACATTTCAATTTATTATTTAATTATTCACGAAATTAATTTGCTTATGACAAATTTACTCTTTTGGCCTTAATTCATGGCAAGTGATTTATAATATTTATGACACTTTTTCTAATCATTATTATTTGGCATGATAAATTTATGTGTATTGTCCTTAACAAAAGGCACAAATTCATCAAATGATACTTCATTTTTCATCTTCTTGACATTATGACACATTTTTTAAACTTATTTATCTTATTTTATTCATGGGTAATAACTAAACATGCTACCAATTTGTTTAATATCCGATACTAACAGACAATTCTATTACTATAGATATAATTTTTCATATAAATTTTATAATGTCTTTCGAACATATTTAAGAAAGTAAAACAATATTATTTTTTAGTTTCGAATAAGGTTTTAGTTTCTCAACGAGTAAGGGTATTTTGTCTTTCAAGAAATATTGGGCGACATTTCAATTTATTAATTAATTATTCACGAAATTAATTTCCTTATGACAAATTTACTCTTTTAAATAATTCATGGCAAGTGATTTATAATATTTATGACACTTTTTCTAATTATTATTATTTGGCATGATAAATTTATGTGTATTGTCTTTAACAGAAGGCACAAATTCATCAAATGATACTTCATTTTTTTCATCTTCTTGACATTATGACACATTTTTTAAACATATTTATCTTATTTTATTCATGGGTAATAACTAAACATTACATAATTTGTTTAATATCTCGATACTTAGAGACAATTCTATTACTATATATATAATTTTCATATAAATTTTATAATGTCTTTCGAACATATTTAAGAAAGTAAAACAATATTATTTTTTTAGTTTCAAATAAGGTTTTTGTTTCTCAATAGAGTAAGGGTATTTTGTCATTTCAATAAATATTGGCGACATTTCAATTTATAGGTGGGAAATTGAAAAAAAAAGAAATCAAAATATGAGGCGAAATGAATTGAATTAAATAATGTAGGACATAATTTGAAAATAGGTACAATATTAAGGGATCAAACTATTATTTAATTATTCATTGAATTAATTAGTCATAACAAATTTACTCTTTTGACCTTAATTAATGGTGAAGTGATTTATTAAGTTAAAAGGGTACATTTGTCATACATTAAGTTGTAAGAGACAACCTACACTTTATAAGTAGTTAATTAGATTAGATTAGATTAGATTAGATTAGATTAGATTAAATTAAATTAAATTGTATTAATATTGATACAATTTTTCATATAACTCTTATAATGTCTTTCCCAAACATATTTATGAAAGAAAAGCAATATTATTTTTTTAGTTTCGAATAAAGTTTTAGTTTCTCAACCGAGTAAGGGTATTTTTGTATTTCAGAAAATATTGGGCGACATTTCAATTTATTATTTAATTATTCACCAAATTAATTTCTTATGACAAATTTACTCTTTGGCCTTAATTCATGGCAAGTGATTTATAATATTTATGACACTTTTTTCTAATCATTATTATTTGGCATGATAAATTTATGTGTATTGTCTTAACAAAAGGCTTAAATTAAATGATACTTCATTTTTAAATCTTCTTGACATTATAATACATTTTTAAAAACTTATTTATCTTATTTTATTAATGGGTAATAATTAACCATGGTACCAATTTGTTTAATATTAGATTAGAAACAATTCTATTACTATAGATATAATTTTTCATATAAATTTTATAATGTCTTTCCCGAACATATTTATGAAAGTAAAACAATATTATTTTTTTAGTTTCGAATAAAGTTTTAGTTTCTCAACCGAGTAAGGGTATTTTTGTCTTTCAGAAAATATTGGGCGACATTTCAATTTATTATTTAATTATTCACGAAATTAATTTGCTTATGACAAATTTACTCTTTTGGCCTTAATTCTTGGCAAGTGATTTATAATATTTATAACACTTTTTCTAATCATTATTATTTGGCATGATAAATTTATGTGTATTGTCCTTAACAAAAGGCACAAATTCATCAAATGATACTTCATATTTTCATCTTCTTGACATTATGACACATTTTTAAAAGTTATTTATCTTATTTTATTCATGGGTAATAACTAACCATGCTACCAATTTGTTTAATATCTCGATACTAACCAACAATTCTATTACTATAGATATAATTTTTCATATAAATTTTATAATGTCTTTCAAACATATTTAAAAAAAAAACCATATTATTATTTTAGTTTTTGCTTTTGTGTCTCGACAGTAAGGGTATTTTACAGCAATAAGAAATATTAGGCGACATTTGTAACGATCCTGATAGGTGGGTAAAATTGAAAAAAAAATCAAAATACAGGGCGAAATGAATTGAATTAAATAATGTAGGACATAAATTGAAAATAGGTACAAGTTAAGGGATCAAACTATTATTTAATTATTCATTGAATTAATTAGTCTATAACAAATTTACTCTTTTAACCTTAATTAATGGTGAGTGATTTATTAAGTTAAAGGGTACATTTGTCCATACATTAAGTTATAAGAGACAACCTACACTTTTATAAGTAGTTAGATTAGATTAGATTAAATTGTATTACTATTGATACAATTTTTCATATAACTCTTATAATGTCTTTCCCGAACATATTTATGAAAGTAAAACAATATTATTTTTTTAGTTTCGAATAAAGTTTTAGTTTCTCAACCGAGTAAGGGTATTTTTGTCTTTCAGAAAATATTGGGCGACATTTCAATTTATTATTTAATTATTCACGAAATTAATTTCCTTATGACAAATTTACTCTTTTGGCCTTAATTCATGGCAAGTGATTTATAATATTTATGACACTTTTTTTCTAATTTTTATTATTTGGCATGATAAATTTATGTGTATTGTCTTTAACAGAAGGCACAAATTCATCAAATGATACTTCATTTTTTTCATCTTCTTGACATTATTACACATTTTTTAAACATATTTATCTTATTTTATTCATGAGTAATAACTAAACATGCTACCAATTTGTTTAATATATCGATACTAACCGACAATTCTATTACTATATATATAATTTTTCATATAAATTTTATAATGTCTTTCCCGAACATATTTAAGAAAGTAAAACCATATTATTTTTTTAGTTTCGAATAAGGTTTTTGTGTCTCAACCGAGTAAGGGTATTTTTGTCATTTCAATAAATATTAGGCGACATTTGTAACGATCCTGATAGGTGGGGGAAATTGAAAAAAAAAATCAAAATATAAAATGAAATGAATTGAATTAAATAATGTAGGACATAATTTGAAAATAGGTACAAGTTAAAGGATCAAACTATTATTTAATTATACATTGAATTAATTAGTCTATAACAAATTTACTCTTTTGACCTTAATTAATGGTGAGTGATTTATTAAGTTAAAGGGTACATTTGTCCGTACATTAAGTTGTAAGAGACAACTTACACTTTTATAAGTAGTTAGATGATTAGATTAGATTAGATTAGATTAGATCAGATTAGATTAGATTAGATTAGATTAAATTAAATTAAATTGTATTAATATTGATACAATTTTTCATATAACTCTTATAATGTTTTTCCCGAACATATTTATGAAAGTAAAGCAATATTATTTTTTTAGTTTCGAATAAAGTTTTAGTTTCTCAACCGAGTAAAGGTATTTTTGTCTTTCAGAAAATATTGTGCGACATTTCAATTTATTATTTAATTATTCACGAAATTAATTTGCTTATGACAAATTTACTCTTTTGGCCTTAATTCATGGCAAGTGATTTATAATATTTATGACACTTTTTTCTAATCATTATTATTTGGCATGATAAATTTATGTGTATTGTCCTTAACAAAAGGCACAAATTCATCAAATGATACTTCATTTTTTCATCTTCTTGACATTATGACACATTTTTTAAACATATTTATCTTATTTTATGCATGTGTAATAACTAAACATGCTACCAATTTGTTTAATATCTCTATACTAACCGACAATTCTATTACTATAGATATAATTTTTCATATAAATTTTATAATGTCTTTCCCGAACATATTTAAAAAGTAAACCATATTATTATTTTAGTTTCGAATAAGCTTTTTGTGTCTCAACCGAGTAAGGGTATTTTTGTTATTTCAGTAAATATTAGGCGACATTTGTAACGATCCTGATAGGTGGTGGAAATTGAAAAAAAAATCAAAATACAGGGCGAAATGAATTGAATTAAATAATGTAGGACATAAATTGAAAATAGGTACAAGTTAAGGGATCAAACTATTATTTAATTATTCATTGAATTAATTAGTCTATAACAAATTTACTCTTTTAACCTTAATTAATGGTGATTGATTTATTAAGTTAAAGGGTACATTTGTCCATACATTAAGTTATAAGAGACAACCTACACTTTTATAAGTAGTTAGATTAGATAGATTAGATTAGATTATTGTTAGTATGATTCTTATATGTTTTTGGGTTGGAACATTAGCTTGATAACATTGTTTGCAGTTTATGGCTGTACATTCTGGTCTTTAATCTCTTTCCAATCAAGAGTTTGAAAAACAATCTAGTCTTTATGATTTTGTTCAAGCAGAGTTAAGGAAAAATGGTCACCCCAAATCCCAATACTTGCATGTGTGTTCTTTTAAGCTCTTTATTCACCAATCACCTCATTCATAATGAACTTGGTACTAGCCATTACACAAACCCATTTTAAGACCAGATTTGAGGAAAAACCCATTGGCTCATACGAGTGGGGGAAAAAAGATTCGGTTGTGCTTAAACAAAGCTGGAAATTGAAATCGTTTCTCGATACTTACATGTAAGCTCTTTTTTTGGTCTTTAATCATTTCACTTGAACTGAAGAAGCTTTGCCTTTATAAGAAACCCATTTCAAAATATTGTTACAAAAATTGCCCTTTTTACAAATTGATCCAGATAATATTTGATTTGGCTAGTTAACTACTTATACTAATGTTGGAATGTTACTCTGATGTATGCATATATGCTATTCAAGCTCTTTGATTTACCTGGATTTCGTATAACCCATTTCTATGATTCCCATTTTTTAAACTAGCATTTGGCTTAATATGTAATATGTACTACCGTGGGCAAAAAGAGTATGATTCCCATTCTTTTAATGACTTATGATTTTGATAGATAGATTTATCTACGTCTATTCTAAATCTCTCTGTTTGAGTTGATATATATATCTGTAGCCATGTTTCAGGCATACAGGTCTATACACTTTAGTGCCATTAATCACAGAAGGATATATAATGAGTTGATATATATATGCTGTCAGCCTTTTGTGGATTCTCTGTAGGTTTAATTGTGGATAATTTATCAATCATTCTTCTGCCTTAGGTGTGATTTTCAATGAAGTTTTATGTATCTTTGTTAGCCTTTGAACTACATGCCCCCTATACTATACGTGTAATTTCTTTCTCAAAGATTGGATCCGCTTGCAATTAAGGTAGAAGGATAGATGATTTGTGGGAATTACTGCTCATCTGCAATTTTTCTAGGTAGAGTGGGTGAATTTTCTTGATACATCATAATGTATAAAAGGTAATTATATACTCACAGTATTTAATATTTTTTTCTTAGGTATTGATGTGAATTCAAACTGCTTGAAAACACAAATCTGTCCATGCCTTTTTGGACAGCCCTTTAGTCGCACAGACCCTCCCAAAACAGTTCCAAAATTCGCCTTTAACTGTCTTAACAACCTGTTTGATTTGTGCAGCCTAATCCTTACATTAATAGCCCAATACCCTAGCATTGTTTATAGAATGACACAAGGTATAATCTTCCTAAAACAATCTCCTATTTAACGTATGTATGAACTGCCCGAGCTCCAACCTATTCGAGCAACAACACCCGCACACAAGCTGCCCAAACAACTCACCAAAGCCACGCCTAATCTGCCCCAAGACAGCCCACCCCTTTGATGAATAGACTGCCCAAAACTTCCTCCTTTAAGAAACGCAATCTGCCCTAAATTCCCTTGGCGTAACTTCAAGAAATTGCAAACACATGATCCAAGAAATTGCAAACACATGGCTGTAACTCCATTTTTTAATCCTAACACATGATCCAAAAAAAAATAAAATGAATTGGATACATAATCTAGACCATGAATGAAGCTATATTCTAAACATAGAGCTTGCTTAGAGGACCAATGATCGAAAAACTTATTGATATCAAATAAACCAAAGTTTCTATGATGCATTGCATGAAAATCAACAAGAAGATGAAAGCAATTGTGTGCTGGCAGCTTGTATAACCTGTAATCAAAATTCATTTTCTCATACCGTCAAAGCTCGAAACGAAAGACGAGCAGTTTTTTCCCCATAAACTAGACTTCGTATATCTTTCCAACCATATATGGCACACTACCTAGTTCTCTCTCAATGAAAGCATTTTTTTGTTCAAAGACAGACCATGTGTTGGAATTTTAGAAACTGCATCATTCTCCCCTTCTTGAAAACTGGTCGCCCTCGAGTTCGAGTTTAGATCAGACCACAGTGAGGAATCAATTTTCTTAAGTTCTTCCTCAGATATCCAAGCATCTTCTGAACTTGGCTTTCCTTTCCAATGAATGAGATCTTGGATATACTTGAATATGCAGTTTAGGAAGATGAAAGCAGGCTGTGAGCTGGCAGCTTGTATGACCTGTAATCAAAATTCATTTCTCATACCTCAAAGCTCGAAACAACGAACCGTTTTTCCCCATAAACTAGACTCGTATATCTTTCCAACCATATAGGGCACACTACATAGTTCTCTCTCAATGAAAGCAGTTTTTCGTTTAAAGACAGACCATGTGTTGGAATTTCAGAAACTGCATCATTCTCCCCTTCTTGAAAATTGGTCGCCCTCGAGTTCGAGTTTAGATCAGACCACAGTGAGGAATCAATTTTCTTAAGTTCTTCCTCAGATATCCAAGCATATTCTGAACTTGGCTTTCCTTTCCAATGAGCGAGATCTGGATATACTTGAATATGCGGTTTAGGAAGATGAAAGCAGCTGTGAGCTGGCAGCTTGTATGACCTGTAATCAAAATTCATTTTCTCATACATCAAAGCTCGAAACAACGAACCGTTTTTTCCCCCATAAACTAGACTCGTATATCTTTCCAACCATATAGGGCACACTACATAGTTCTCTCTCAATGAAAGCAGTTTTTCGTTTAAAGACAGACCATGTGTCGAAATTTCAGAAACTGCATTAAACTTGAACCTGATGGTAGCCTTGCCATTAATAAGTTATTGCTCTTAGATGTTGTGGTTCCCTGATGGTACTACAATTTTGGATTGATGAGTTGTAATAAGGGCTCAATATAGTCTAATTTCTCTACTCTTACCAAATTGGATCAGTGTTCTACATAGTTGTTAATCATATTCATGGCGTCGATGGATTAAATTTTGTTGTGAGCTGAATTTTTGTCTTTTTGTAGTTTTGGATCTTATGATCTTTTTAATTTCTTGAGTTTTTGTTATAACTTCTCTGGTAAGTGTGCTTGGTGCGTCGAATTTCAAGTCCTAGTATTGCTATTGAAAATTATGTATTTTCTTTTGGTAGTTGCTTTAATAATCTCTATTTGGGAAGTCAATTCCTATTTGTGTTGTGCTTGGTGCAGAAAACTATTCAAATCGGCAAATCGCCAATTATTAGGTGCCACAATTTCTTCTTCCAAGGAAGCAAAAGTTAGCGTTGAGATCGTTTTTCCCATCTCAATAGAATCAATAACGAAAACATGGAGAAGTTAGGTTGTTACCTTAAGTTTGGGTGAAATGGAGGATTTCATAAATGTTCTAGTCATACCTGGAGTAACATATGGAGAAGGGTGCTCTCTTCATGGTTGGTGTGCATCCTGCAACCTGATTATAGATTATTAGTACTTATTAGTATATTAGAATGAATATCTTGTGACAATAACATGGGTGTTTTTAAATCAGCGACTAGTGCCTGTTGTGGGCTTTTTGTGTTGTAACTTTTTTCGATTAGTGGTTGTTCAACCACGTGGTTTAGAAAGAGATTTTTTTTGAATGGATGAAAAAAGAAAATATGACACTTATTTAGGAACGGTGGGAGTATATATTACTCCATATAGATAAACATCTAGCACCGAGATGAGCCGGTAGGGATAGTTACACCTCAATCATGGACTCTGTTGTGCAATTTGATAACAAATGCAAGTTTAAGGTAACATGGGTTAGATTGGGGAAGTTGGTGATTTATCCATTTTCAAATAGACAAATTTATATATGTTAATTGACTTATGATCGGTGCCTATACTCTAAAAACTTACTCGGTTTTTCGGCACCAACATTTTCAATACTTGTCAATAGAAATCAATTAGAAGTTAGGATGGTGATTAGATGTAAGGCATGCCTAAGCATAATGAATTGAAATAAGTTGATCAACTCAAACTCATTGTTGGGAATGACATTATAAAATCTTCCAAGGACACCTTATTGTTGGGCTCTATGATTGTTGTGCCTCTAATTTTTCTTATGTTAAATCCCTGGAATCATAGAAATGCTTCCTCTAGTTTTGGTTCTGTAACTTGCGATAAAAGCTATGCGCTCTTACTTGAAATTTAGCTAATAATGATGTGGTAATTTTCTTAAGACGGATAATGTTGCATTCCCACCATAATTATAAAAGAATGGAAACAAGAAAAAAATAAAAAGAACTTCTAGGGTCATGGGAATTGATTTGATTTTACTTGTATGAATATAAAGAACTTCTAGCGTCATGGGAACTGATTTTACTAGTATGAACTAGTTTTACACCCGTGCGTTAAACGCACGGACACAAATTTTTTTTAATTAAATAATATTCAAGTAAAATTAAGAAACAAATCAAATTCGGAAGAATAAAATAAGAAAAGTAATGTTGGAGACAATTAATTAAAAAAATACACCATTTTATTGAAAATATCATAGATTTTGAAAAATTTCCTTGTACACAACATTTGTTGTTTTATTTGTTGGCTTTCCATCTTCATCGGATATTAATATCTTCAAGCCAGAACGGTTTGTTACCCTAGAAATTGCGACATACAACTGGCCATGGCTGAACACCGGCTTCTTCAAGAAGATTCCTACATGCGAAAGTGATTGACCTTGACTTTTGTTAATTGTCATGGCATACGATACTACTAATGGAAATTGTCTTCTCTGGAACTTGAAAGGCAACCTCACATCTGATGAGGACAATGACATTCTTGGAATAAAGACTTTGTCTCCAACATTGCTTCCATTCATAATTTTTGCTTCAACAACGTGATTCCCAAGCTTGGTGATGATTATTCATTACTTGTATGAATATAAAGAACTTCTAGCGTCATGGGAACTGATTTTACTAGTATGAATGATATGTGTATTCCTTTTTTTCTGAATGTTGTTAATGTTCTCTGCAATACGACTACTATCATAGTAGTACTATGTCCATAGAATAGTTATGAGTAATCTGTGAAGGTGTTCTTAATTTGTATGCAAAATAAAAACAAAAACAAAAAAACAGGACAACACACACATACACATTGTTCTCGACCACACATCACATCTCTCACGGCCAGTCCATATATGTGATACTCATTATATCCGTCAACTGATATGATTTAAAGTAAATTTGTTGTAACAACTTTTTTGAATGGATAGCTTTCCTTGTTTATTTACAGGTTAGCACTTATGGCTAAAGAAGAGGGACATAATTCTAGAATCCATGTAAAAAAACCACCTTAAATTTTTCCATATCAAAGTAGAGGTAATCGGTTAAGTGTGTGTATGGGAGAAAGGTTGGTGATTATGCTTGCTTCTTCTAGTAAACAGTCATCCTTGTCATGAAACATCTCCCGTTAGAGACAACTTTATGCCATGTTGTTTTTTGTGCAAAGGCCGTTCATTGTCTTTACATTGGAATGCATCTGTCTTTTTTAAGAACATATCATCTGTCAAGTGTAAATGATTATATTACTCAAGATACTAATGTATGCTGCTTCTGAAGGTATGGCAAAAGACATTGAAAGCTCATCTTAAATATGTACCCAGACATATTTGAAGAGAGAACAGAGGTAAACAAGCATAAACTACTGTTTAGAGCTCTGTTTGTATTGGTACTTGATAGTCTTTGTCTCTGTATAAATGACATTGCTTCTCTGTTTTCAGGTTGACCTGAAAGATAAATGGAGAAATATGGTACGGTGTTGATACTGCTTCAGAGTCTGCTTTTGTTTGTGTTAGGTGCAGGACATAGGCTACATTTTGCCCTGATCAAGTTTGTTGTTAGCTAGGTTTTGAATAGGCAGGAGTTCTGGATGTATCCTGATTTATGACAAAGGCACATCTACTTGTATATTCTGTTGGTTTCTTTTTTCCCCCTTGTCCTGCATCACTGCATGTGGGCTTTGTAGTTCGGGCAAGGGAGGAAATTGTAAAAACTGTTGTGGCCTTTGATATATATATATATATATATATATATATATATATATATATATATTACTCCAATTTGTGATGGTCGTTCTACTTTGGACTTCGGAGTAATAGAAATTTGTTTGCTTTTTTTTTTCTTTTTCTTTCTAAAACCTCTCTTCATTGCATCTTGTTGATATATTGCTAATGCAACAATTTAACAAGGCTTAACTGTTTTAGCCTTAAATTTATTAACATCGAATTATTTAGAACCAACAAAAATATTTGATTAATATACGAGAGGACAAAAAGTAATTAATTAATGTTTATACATAAATTGCATTTAAATTGACATACATATTTAGATAAAAAATAATTGAAATTGCTAAACTACACAACATTTTTTCATAGAATATAAATTCATAATATAAATATTTTTTTTCAAATTGTGATAGGAAAATAGAAATAAAAAGGATAGAAGATATATTGGTAGTTAGGTTTGTTAGTTGAGATTTGAGAGATTTTAGGTTTTTGAAGAGTTGTATAGAGAGTGCTTATTGGAGTGAATTCTTTTATAGAGAGTTGAAAAAGTGTAATTGGAACAGAAAACAAGGTGTTTGGAGAGTGATTTTGGGAGTTGTCATTGTGGTTGCTCTAACCTAGTCCCCAAATATTCCAAAGAACCCCAAAATCCCAAAAAATTAAAACTCCTCCACCGCCAACCCAAAATCCCCGACATTCAGTATCGCCAACAACAATCTTCCCCCAATATATTATTGAATCCTCTCTCTTTCACGCCTGGACCGGCCCTTACCCATCTCCTCTCATTCTCTCATCGCCCTTCATCTACAAGACCGGCGATTCCCTTCAAGCCATCGTCATACATGCCGTGCTCACTCTCATCACCTGCTCACTCTCTCTCTCTCTCTCTGTTTGGTTCCTCAAGTTCCACTAACCGATCTCTCTCTCCGAAACTTTGATTCCCTCGTAGTTAAGGCAATTATGACTCGGGATGTCGAGATGAAGAGAATGAGCTCCCGGCTCCATCCAATTCCGTCTCCTCTACCACTCCCTCCCTCTACAGGCGTGTAAAGCAACCACCCCCAAAACCCTAATTTAATCTATTTATTTATACATTAAATTGGAGCGAGATTTCAACTCTTTAGTGAAAAATGGAATTGCAACGTGGGTTTTTAGATTTGAAGGAGATTAGCCGCTAATCGGCGGGGCTTATACCAAGGAGGTTTGCTTGGATTGTTAGGGCTATTCGGGCCGACGATTGCCTTGAGGCGTAGGTTGAAGACTTGGTTGTGTCTTCGTTCTTAAGCCCCTGGATGGATCGGATGTGCACGCCGGTGTCTTCGTATTACCCAAGGTAACCACAGGATTCTTTCTTAGTGTTTGTATTTATGATGCATTTTTGCTTTAGTTAAGTCTGAATTTTGATAGTTTGATGAAAATATTATTAACTTGGAAGACATTGTTTGTCTAATTACAGTTTAGAAATTTGTTAATCTCTTGAACTACTTTAAACTTCATGGTGGATAGAACTAACTCATGCTTTATGAATACTTAGTATGAGTGGGTTGGGAGGTAGGTTTCTCGCAAAGGTCGGTTGGGATAGTTCTGGTTGTGAATTGACTTGCAACACAAAATACAGGGAAAACTCACTCTACAAAAATGGAAGTAGAAGGAATTACATGATTGATACTGTTTTTGTAGCAATTTAAGTTTATTCTTCAATGTTGCTTGAATGGTTCACTGTCGTCGGTCCTTTCTGTTTAGAGTGGACTATGCCTGCTCGATTGCATGGTTGTGGTGTATTAGAAGTGTGTTTTGGTCCATAAGATGCCATACAGAATATGAGATTTTAAAAATAAATGTTAAATTTTCAATTTGAAAAATATCAAATTCAATTCAAAAAAACCAACCAAGACTGTAATTTAGGAACATAGGGAGTTTAAAATAATAATAATTGCACTATATTATCATTATTATTATTATTATTACCATTTACTAAAAAATGTATATACAATACAATCTTATCATCATTACCATTATTAAAAAGAAGATAAGATTTCATCCAATATGAAAGTTTTTATTCTAACGACGTTAGTAGAAACATTAACTTTTAGATTGTTTTGTATTAAAAATCTAAATTTGAGACTTTTTAGATAAAAAAAATCTTTTTGGGACTTTTTGGACATGAGTTTTTTTTTAGTAGGACTATATGGTATTTTTCCTAAAATGTACCTATATTCACCAATCAACCAATCATATCTTGTTAATTAACTGAGATGAATATTAGTTTTTTTTTTCTCCAATTAATCATCACACTATTTTTCTTCTTTGATGCGAATCTGTTAATT
>JABEVN020004421.1:0-13530 GCA_013146195.2 Codonopsis lanceolata | reverse complement strand
AAGTTGCCACCCTTGGTAAATAGTGTGAAAGGTTCCTAGTGGTGTATTTGGCTTGAAATAAAGTAAAGCTTGTTTTTATAGGGGAAATAAAAGTACCTATAATGTTTTGGGAGAAATTGTGTTATTTAGTGAAAGAAATTGCAAATTCAAACATAAAATCACAGATTTTTGGGTGAATGTGATTTCCATTGTTACAACATTGGGAGCGCAATCAGTTGATCTAGACATATCACTTGTGTGTATATGCATTTTTTTAGTTGTTTTCGTCTTTTGCATATTTTAGAGACACTATTTAGGGACATATATAGGTGCATGATATCGCTTTCTTAATGTCTCCATCAAGTTTAATGCATATTGTTTATTGTTCTCAAAGTCATGATTTCATGTGGTTGTCTACTCTCTTGTGTTGTTTCTTCATGCTTAGAGGCGGAAAGTATCGTGAGTATACACTTTGTGGAGTCTCAATTACGGTAAGTATGTTTTTGTGTATTCCAAAAATATCGATCATTAAAATTGTTTTTTGAAATCGGATTGTAACTAAAATTGCTCTTATATCTCTCATGTCTCCAAGCGACAAGCTGAGGTCTTTCTTACATCGGGTTGGTCAACTTGTGGGTTTGAATTTTTGAATGCCATGTGATGTATGCGGCGGTTCGCTTTATCGCCTTAATTACCAACGGCTAATTGCAACTAGTGGCATGTTTAGTGAAAACCACTTGCGGTGAACGTACAATTTTCACCTCTATATCTCATCACAATTTTCACGGTGACCTTGTCCACTCTTCTCTGTTCGTCTCTATAAATTTGTTCAAAATCATTCTCGAGTTCTTTTCTCAAAGATAAATGGCTTCATCTTCCAAAAGCCCTAAATTGTCAAGGTCGAATGTTGCAACATCGAAGCCCTCAGTGAGCCAAAATTTCAAAGAAGATGATCTTTCGAAAAGGCCATGGTTGTATATCAACCAATCCACAGAGCCTCTTCTGTAATTCTTCCGGGGGGAAAAAGGTAATGCTATAGATGTGGAAAATCACGGAGATTTGTCTCGGTTTTTCGTCAATAGGCAACCCTAGCTCTCGGCGGTCCAACGCCAAGCGGCACCTGGAACTACGATGATCCCTCCCCCGCCGACATTCAGCCGCGAAGAAAAACAAAGTTGAGGCCGTTGGGTGTCTTCAAAGAACTTTGTGATTCTAGCAAGTGATTCGGATGATGAGGATTTCATTCCTCCCTGCAGTTCGATTCCCCAAACTCGTGAAGCAACTCTGTCACCAGCGTCTTCACCCGCTCCTCCAGTTCAAGACCCGGTTGAGGACGAAGATTATCCTATTCCATCCCCAAGGGTAGTATTCCCTTCTGAATCTCCTCCCCTTCGTCGAAAAACAACAAAAGTTGGACCATCTGCCATTGATGACGAGGTTGTTCGAAACTTAACCCGTTTGCGCCAAGCTCGTGCTCCCCTCTCAGGACCTTCACCCTCGGCTCCTCCTCCAAGCGCCTAGTCTATCGTCCTTCCTGAATTTGATGATAGTTCCGATCGAGAACTATGCGACTCCAAAAGGTTCCCCGGCTTGCTAGTGAAGAATCGATAAGTCTCCGGTGAAATCTTCGAGAAAGATTGCTCTTTCGACTCAATGTTGCACCGATTGTTGCAACATCCAGTAAAAAAGCACGCTTGGTACCCTCCTCTCTCATCTTCTTTTATATCTCAATCTGCATCTAAAAGGTACAATATTTCTCGTAATATCATTGATGAGAGGAATGTGTTGGATTCCTTGTTAGAGTCTTATAATTTGTCAGCATATTTTTCTGAGCGCCAGCTTATGCCATCCATTTCCTCTGCTGCCCCTTATTGTCGAGAAATAATTCATGAATTTTATTCCAATCTGGAAAAACGAATTGTTGATGTAGGTGACTCTAGTTTTGAAAAGGTTTATGTGAGAGGTAGATGGTACTCTTTTTCTTCCAAAGTCATAAATTCCATGCTCGGTACTCATCCTTCTGGTATTCTTGATTTTGATGTCGATCTCAACTTGTGTATTTGTGAACTGTCGGGTGGTCGTATTTCTCTATGGCCAGCCAAAGGAATCCATGTTAGTACTTCTCAGATATCCTCCCTCTATGCCTTCTTGCACAAAGTCTGCTGTGCAAACTGGTCACCCTCAAAGAACACCAATGTTGTAACCGAAGAGCATGCTAAAATCCTATATTTTCTTGGCTCTCAAAAGCCGTTTGATCTTGGACTATACGTCTTTAGGAAAATTGCATCCATGGCTGAAACTGGGGGTGACAAGAGGTCGCTTATCTTTCCCTCTCTCATATACCGTATTCTTCTCTCTCAAGGGTATAAACCTCCTTCCTCCACTCGTCTGTCACCTGTTCTTGAGCCTCTTCATTTTTCTTCCAAACTTTTAAAAGGAGATCGGGTCATCAATTTACCTCTCGGATCATCTTCAGATGCACCTCTCCCTGATCCTACCATTCCTGATACTACAACATCTCCTTCAGTTCCTGTTGTTCCTATTGTTGTCCCTCCGAATGTTGCAACATTCAGTGCAACATCCAGTGCAACATCCACCCTGTTTGCCTCTCCTACAGCTCCTATGTCGGTTGATTTTGTCAAAGAGCATCAAGGCTATACAGACCAGCTTTCACTTGTCGCTAGCTTTCCTCACCTTCAGCAACTTCTCGTCAAATAGGGGTGAGGTCGCAACAAGAGCCGAAGCCGGTGGTGATGCTGAAGATGCTCGTAATGATGTACCTACAGCCAAATGATTTTCTGAAGGATAATTGGTTGTTTCATTGTGGTTGATTCTGATGTATTGTGGTTCTGTTGTTATGCTTGAAACTGATGATGTTGGTTGGATAAACATTTACTTTATTTGGTCTGTAATATTTAGGGTAGATATTTTGAGGTTCTTGTAACTTGTGGTGATGGTGACTGATGTTAGTTGATTATATATCTCTTCTCTATTTCTGATCTTTGTGTTCAGAAATGTTCTTCAAGCTCTTCTTGCAGGTCTTGAGGATTTGACCAAGAATGCTCGGACAAAGGGGGTGATTGTAAGGGTAATTTAGGCATTGCCTAATTTGTCTTGTCCTCTCTCTCTTGGTCAAAATAGGATTTAATTTGGTATCTTTGTGTTAAGATTTAATTAGGATTTTCTGGTTAGATTTAGGAGATATTTTTAGTAATTAAATCTTTGCATAAGTTTTTAGTTATTAATGTTCTCAAATTAGGATAGGTAATCTTGTGTTATTTTCGGCTAAATCTCTTTCCTAGTAGGTTTTGGTGTCTTGCCGTGTTGTTGCAGGTTTCTTGGAGTCTTGGTTAACAAGTCTTGCAGCCTATAAAAAGATGTGAAGTCGAGGCTGGAAGATACACGCAGAGATACAGAAGCAGGAGTGCGCTGAGAGAGAGCTTGAGCGAGAATCAGATCATATTAAGAGAGTTTAAATTCAGAAGCTTTGTGTTGTTGAAACTGTGAGGAGAATTCAAACAAATCTTACACGAAGTCCTCCTCGCATTCTCGCTGTGCTTAAAACTTCAGGAACACAGCTTTGTGTTTCCTGAAGCTTTGTTTTGTGCTTCCAGTTTGTGTTATTGGTCTTGGAAGCTGTTTTTTTTGTTTGTTTTGGATCTTTCTTCCCACGTTTGTTCTAGTAGTTTATGTGGGTTTTGTGAATCTCCAAGATCCTATATCTTGTGAGATTTTTGTGTTATTTGTTAAGATTCAAAAAGCTTTTGGTTTTAATAAAGTTTGTTGCCTTGAGGCTTGATCTACAAGATTGATTCTTGTAGATTGTTTTTTGTGATTTTCTGTCTTACTAAGTGTGTTAAATTTCAAATCTCAAAACAAAACTTCCGCTGCAAATTTCTGTTACACACTTTGAGTTCACATTGTTACTGCCATTGTTGCAACATTCACTGCAACATTGACAGTAACATCATCCCATATTGAGATTCGGTGGCATCGCGTTCTTTCAAACTCTTATATAAATTTTAAGTACTCAAGAGTGTATGAATGTTTTATTCAAATTTTTATGTAGAAAAGCAAAAAAAATTGATGGGGAATAATATCAAAAATCAAGATAGATATAGCTCAAGATCAAAGAATTATTAGGTTGTCGAGGATGCCACGGATAAGAACCTACCAAAACTTAAAGCCATCATAGTCACCAATTCTGAATGACCCAACTCTATAATCCATTTATCCTTTTTTTTTCTCTCTTACAACACAATACACAAGGATACACCATGAATTTCACTTTAAATGAACCATTCGATACAAAATCCAAAAGTAAAATTTAATCAAAAATCAAAACCCATATTTGAATCCATCGAAGATGTATACGACAATGATCGATGAACCACGTAATGGTTCAATTCGTCTTCATCGTCCTAAATAGGTTTAACTCTCAAAAATTTCTCGTCATCACCGTTGATATTGTTGGTGTGACAACCCCGACCCAGACACCAAGGTGGAATCCCAAGGTCGTGCCGCCAAAAACCAACTAATCGACGAATAGGGTAAGGCCATAACGACAATACACCAAACACCTTAAAACAAATGCGGAAGCAACAACACAAAATTCTCGAGCTATCAAGCTCCAAGCTAAACCCAATCAAAGATACAATCAATCTCTTGGTCTAAAAACCCAACAGTCGTTACAACAAGGCACATATCCAAAAATACCACACAAGGTAGCCTTAACAATAAAACCTTAGTCATGGCCGTGACTAACGGGGTTAAGCCAAACCAAATTTCACTGCTAACCGACACTGCAATCCGCCTGTTCTCGTGTTAGAGGGTCGTTTGTCGCTTAACAACATACGGGTTCGTTTACTTAAGATTATTGTACAGTTTCAATATCACGATATTATTCACGGTTTCCATATCACAAGATTATTCATGATTTCCATAATGCAAGATTATTCACAATTTCCATATCACAAGATTATTCAACATAGGATACAAGGACTTGTTAAGTAAAGTCATTATTACCTCTAATGAAATTACCCACACAATTCCACAAACTCGAATATTTCCAATTACTCTTAATTTATCCTAATCTCATAATTACACAAGGATACCATAGCTTATAAAGTAAAGTCATTGTTACCTTTCAAAACTACTTAATACATACTTTTGGATATTCTATAACAAGGGAATTTAAACATGATAAATTAGTCTCCAATGATATTCACAAAGTTCATCCAATCCTCAAGTAATTCAATCATGAAGTTCCCCAAGTCATTAATTTCACATGTATACCAATCTCACATAGAAAATCACATAAATTCCACAAACTATGTTTAACAAGCAAAAGCTTATGGATATGAACATTTATAAGTAAGAATTCTTCTACAATAACTACTCATAGTATTCAATGTTATTCAAGCTAAAATCTTAAAATAGTTCTTCACAAGATCAAGTATTCCCATAGAACGCCAATTTATTCTCAAGAATAGATTACCACCCATCATGAGTTCTCACCAATACCACTTTCACCATAATTAAAGTAGGTAACTCACAATTTATCAATAATTTCTCATGAGTTATTAAGCTAGGACAATCCCCAATTCAGCATATTCTATACAAGAGTCACATCTTAAATTCTATAACAAATTGGTGCACTATTGCACACTAACAAAGGGTTTCCAAAAGTCGACACTCTTAGTAGTTTGCACTCTAGCTATCGTAGAGTTCTGTATATAGGTATTAGACTTTACTAATATGCTCATGGTGACTTATAATGACGTTATAAATCATCAAATATCATACAAACCTAAAATCACCAATGATGTCATAAACTCGGGATTTCGCAGATAAGACTCAACGATTTTCAAATATCGTAGGATTTCATCTTATAACTCACATCAATAAACCCAACTAAATCATATTTGACTCCATTGGGTCCAAATACTAACCTTCAATTTCTAGGCCACAAGACAATTTTGAGATTTATAATTATCCGGGTTCCTAAACCCAAAAACAAGCATTTCAACAAATAAACACTTCAATAAACCCAATCAAACCCAACAAACCCATTTACATTCATTCTCACATTTACAAAAATCATAAACCCCTATAAATTCTTCATATTGATAGGAAATACCTCGTTAAAGTGAGTACAATCATTCCTTAGAATCCTAGCATGCATTTGAGCTACAGAGAAAAAGATGAGGTTTAGTAACTTACTTGTATGGACAACCAAACCTTATAGAATCGAAGAATGGATCGGTGGAGGAGACTATATTCGTCGAGGGCTTTCAACAATGGTCTCAGATCGTCATTTGGATGGTGGAATCAATAGGAATCACCAAAACACACACTCATCTAACAAAGAACACACACACGTTTTCTCTTAATTCTCTAAGTTGGGTGATGAAGAATGAAGAGGTAGAACACTTTTAGATCTATAAGGAGGGTGTTAAGGGACCAATCTACCGTTCAATGGGATCACAAGACCAAAAGGGATGGTGGGGGTCATTAAGGATAGAATAGGGTTTTCCTGTTAAAATCACAATTTGCAGAAATCTGCTCAAAGCTATTGAAGTAGCAATGCGGTTGCATTAAGGGCTAGGATGCAAATGCATCCTTGATTCTTGCAAGAGTTGGCACTTTCATTAGATTGAACTCTAGCAATCATAGAGTTCTTTATAAGGGTATTAGATTTTACTAATATGCTCATGGGGACTTATAATGAAGTCCTAAATCATCAAATATCATACTTTCTTGAACCACACCTGAAACAACCCAGAACGAAACCAGAACAAGTCACAACAACTAACGATCAGAATGACGAATGAAGTAACGATTGAACATGCAAGAACATGAGTGTTAAAAGAATCCAATGGGATAATGAATGGGATAATGAATGGGATAAAATACTTCTATGAAGTCAAACAACAATCAAGAGTATCGAAACTTTAAAAGATGAGACATACACAAGACTCAGTTTCATGCATCACGCTAAAGACGAAGACTATTCATAAAGCATCAAAAACACATATAGATATAGGGAACTCGTCTAACATGAGTAAGATTATACCCAAGAAAGAAAATGAAGGTCATGCAAAGACATTGGATATAACCGAGGAAACGAATACGAATTAGGCAAAGTCAACTCTTGACCGAGTCGAGTTCCTACCAACACCAAGTTATGACTAGTGACTTTATCAAGTCATCGACAATGGGACATATACTAATAGGGTCTTTGTCTCAAAGTGGCTACCCACACACATCTAGGCTCTCACAATATGAAAACGTATGCAAAGCAAATAGGACTCGCGCACAAATATCAAGCAAGTACGACATATGTGGATCTGTGGTCTTATAATTGGTGGTTTGATTGGAGCAAATTGCCCATCTTAAACAACTTTGCCAGCATATATACCACTGCGATTTCCAAACTAGACATCCCCTGTAAGACCCCGAATCTTTAAGTATTTGACTCGATAGAATGGTTTCATACTTCTTCCTTGCTCGCGACCTTTGAGGAATCCCAGGTCTTCGTGTACTCACTTAGATACATTTAATATCCTTATTATCATGTCTATAATTTTGGCATGAGGTCACGACATTCAACGTATAGTCGTCGTCGTAAGTTTGGTTTCACGATTCTCATTTCGTAAACGTTTTGTCTTTCGTATTTTTGAGGGACTTAATTCTAAATTAAGTTTGAGTATGAGTTTGAGACTCTTTATTAGGATTTTAACACACTTTAAAATAAGTATGTATATTGGCTCGATCATTGTTTTGATCGATTAGTTTGTTCCATGTGATTTCGTTGTCATTTATTAGTTACGGATCGAATAGGGTACGCGACTGAATTGTTTTGTTCGAGATATCATACAAGATGGTTTTAGTTTAATTTGAGACTTTTAAGGCTTTTAGTTTAAGTCCTTAGGGTCAGCCTGGCGAAGAAATCACATCATTTCGTCGAACGGTGTGCAAACGGGAGCCGTCGGAAGTTAGCCTAGCGCTGTTGCCCACCAGCAGACTTGGAGCTGCCACCAGTAGACTTTAAGCTTCGTACCAGCAGACCTTAAGCTTCCTACCAGCATACCTTGAGCTGCACAACCGGTAGACCTTGAGCTGCACTACCGGCATACTTTGGGCTGCACTACCGACAGTCTTTTATGACATGTCTTGATGAAATTTCCTATTCTACCCTTAATATAAATCCCTCCTTTATTCCTTGTAAGGGTATTTTGAACCTTTGACCTCCCCTTAGAAGTATATAAGCCTCAAGACCTCTCTTCATTCATTTCTAATCTGATTTTTAGTATACATCGTTCTCTCCAACCGGTCAAACCTAGAGAGAGAGAGAAGTGGGTTCTTGGAGTGTTCCGGCGATTACCGGAGCTTCGGCCAACCAATCGACGAGCCGAGACCACTGTTGGAAAGATCTCATCGAGGAGATTGTTTCCCCTCTATCTATTTCAGGTTTCATATAGGTTTGAAATTCAGATCTGAGGTACGTTACTAAACCCCCTTGCTTGCTTCTTCACAAATCTTGGTTAGATCATGTTAAGGAAGAGTTTTATCAAGTCTATAAAACGATTTGATGTTTCTAAGAAATCTGGAAATTTTTCTATGGATCTTGAATTGATGATTTTGGTCTTGGGTTTAGTTTGAAATATGTTCAAGCTTTGATTTGGAAACATTGTTGTTCATGAACTTGTTGGAAAACAAACCATGCAAATTCAGTTTTTGTTTTGGGTAAATTTGGGGAGAGTACTGGTACTAATCCACTACATGGAATTTTCTAAAAATGGAGTATGTTATACCTATACATGTTAGGTAACCCTCTGCAGAGTTTCATAAATTTTGGAGTTCGGGAAGTATTTTTCATTAGTCACAAATCGTGGATGTTCCAGTAAGCTGTTACCAGAAAGATAGTCTGTTAACATTATATTGAGGTGGTCATATTTCGATGAATACAAGTCCTAATGGAGTTTTTTTTAAATGGTAAAATCTAGCTCAAAGAGTCTAGTTTCTGGAAATGTAAAGTTTATTTCATTTGGAGCAATGAGGAATATTTGGAGAATTTTGTATGATAGACATGCAGAATGAGTGACGACAGAAAATCAGGTTTTTAACTTGAATTTTGATGGGCTGTATTTTGATGAATACAAGTCATAATGGAGTAATTTAAATGGCTAAAATGTAGTCTTAACAGTCTAGTTTCAGAGTAATAAAGAGTCACCTCCTTTTGAGTCATGAGAAATTAATGGTGGAATTTACAATATGGCTGTGCAGAATGAGTTATAACATAAAATCTGGAAAATAACTTGTCTTTGTGATATTCATAAATTGATGATTATAGATCTGAATTGAATGATTCAAAATGGTAAATAATACCTTAAGATGTTTAGTTTCTAAATATGTGTGGATCACACTATTTGGATTTGTCAAGTGTGGTTTATAAATAATACATGAACCATAATGGATTTGAGAACATAGGATGAATGATCGTTCTAGAATGAGTTTTAGCGAATATAATCTAAGTTATTAATTGATCCTGGACCATCAATGAAGTCTTGGGGATTTTGTGAGTTGCTACTTGTTAAGTTACTGGTTTAGCCTATATTCATAAGAGAAATGGATTTCTATACTTGCGTGGTTTATTATTTGTTAAGTGATGCACTTAACTTGAATTTATACTAGAAATAAATATCTATGCTTATTGGATATTATGACTTATGAAAGCATAATTGTGATACTTGTCAAGGATTGATTCTCCCTATTTAATTATATGACTTATAAGGCATATTGTGTATTTTGACATGAAGCATAATCTGCTTTTGATTACTCTGTGTTTCATTGATAATTGATTCACCAACTTGTATTGAACTTTGTAAGGGTAAAATAGGCCATGCCTATTTTTACTTGTTTCACCTTTCATGGTCAAAGTTTCATTTTTGTCAAGATTGTTGTATTTTAGGATTTAACATCTTTTATTAGATTTTGTTGTGGTATTTTTGGAACCAAAATCTTTTATTAGATTATGGTACATCATTTTTGGAAACAAAATCTAATTATAAATCCTAGTCAAATCCGTGAAATCTGTCTCCTTTTATATTTGGTAATTACTTCCATGAATTTGGTAAGTTGTTGGTATTGCCGTATTGCTAATCCTTTTCCTCGTAGAAGATGGACTTTTGCGTGTGTGTAGGTCATAGCGATGCTATATATAATGGAGTTGTGATACGGGTTTGGAACAGAGCTGAAGAGTGAGATACAAGCCAATAAGCTGTGAGCAGACTTTAAAAATCCAGAAGCTGTTTCCAGTCCAGAAGTGCATTAGTTCGTCTGAAGCTGTTGATGTTATAACATCGGCAGTAACATTGAAGATCTGGAATTTGTTTGTGTCTTCCTGTTTCAGTTTTAGGAAGCTGTTTTTATTTCTTCCCACGTTTTGTCTATTCTGTTTTATGTGGGGTTTTTGTTCTCTAAGACTTGTTATCTTGTGAGAATATTTTTGTGAGTGATTTCACAAATGTGTTTGTTAAACGATTATTATTTTTAGTGAAATATTTGTGGCCTTGAGGCTAGTCTACAAGTATAATCTTGTAGATTGTTTTGGTATACTTTTGCTTTCAGTTCACTATTTTATTATTGTCTTCCGCTGCTTTGTTCATCTTTGACCATTGTGATTCCCATTGTAGCTACATTCACAACTACATTGGAAATTGCCTTGGTTTCTTTTGAGAATCCTAGCTATTATGTTCTTTCAATTGGTATCAGAGCCTTCTCTTGATATCACTAAGAGTTGTTCCTGGTCATAGCTGTGATGGATTCTCAATATGAGAATGTCGTTCGTCCTCCTACTTTGACTAATGGAAACTATTCAATTTGGAAAGTCAAGATGCGCATCTTCATCAAATCAATTGATGAAAGAGCGTGGCTTCTCGAATGGATGGACTCCTCCCAAAACTACTGATTCTGATGGTGATATCAAGATCACCAAAGAATCTGAATGGTCTAATGAAGATAGGAATACTGCATCGTTTAATTCTAAAGCCTTGTCTGCCATATACAAAGCTTTAGATGCTAATACCTTTAGAATGATTGCCAACTATGAGTCTGCTAAAGATGTTTGAGAGGCCCTTCAGACCTTGTGTGAAGGACCTGCTAGTGTTCGCGCCTCTAAACTAAGATTGCTCACCACACAGTTTGAAAACACTAGAATGAATGAGTCTGAAGATATTATGACCTATTATGGTAGACTTCTTGACATGTCCAACTCTTCTCTTGCTTTAGGTGATCCCATTACTAATGAACGTCTTGTTAGCAAGATGATGAGAACTCTGCCTGAAAGGTTCAATGTCAAAATATGTGCTATAGAGGAAGCACATGATATTGACAAAATGAGTTTTGATCGATTAGCTGGTATCCTTCAAAACTTTGAGTTGAACCTAAATGATCAAATCAAACAAAAAGGCAAAGGAGCATCATCTTCTACTCCTATTGTGAAAAACATTGCTATGTCTGCTCCTATTGATATCTCTTCTGACTTGCTTGATATTCAAAAAGATATCGATGAGTCTAATTTTGGAGATGAGTCTATTGCTCTTTTGACTACTAAATTTAGAAATTTTTTGAAAACTAAGAGTCAAAATAGAACTCCATCATCAAGCTCAAAAGGAAATTTTAAACCTGATTCTAGCAAATTTGCTCCCAAGGAAAACTCTTTTCAAACACCAGAAAAACCCTTCATAAATCCTTTTTCTTCAAAATCTTCATACAGTGGAAAGAATATTGATTCCATTCAATGTAGAGAATGTCAAGGTTTTGGTCATTATGCTAACCAATGTGCAAATACTCTAAGAAAAAAGGGTTTGAATTTTTCAGCAACTCTGAGTGATTGTGATGGAGAAGATCCAGGTGATCTTATCACACTCACTGTTGTCTATGATTCTGAAACTGAAAGTGCAGGTTCTCCGTTCAATGTGACTGCCAATGTAGCTACATCCGAAGTCACATCAGAAGATGCAGTGGACAGAAACAGGGATGATCTCTACTGTTTTAATTCCACAGTCCCAGAAGATGGTGGAGATTCATAGTCTGATTTGCTAGAAGGGTACAAGGAATTATACAAGGATTGGGAGAAACGAGCTCACCAAGTTACATTACTTGGTAAGGCAAGCAGCCGTTGAAAAAGGCCAATGAAGATTAGAAAGATTGTATCATAAGGTGGAAAGCTTCTTGAGCAAAAGGAATGTTGAGATCGAAGGATTAAAGGGCAGCTCATTCAAGCAAAAGAAACCATCGCTAAATGGAATTCAAGCCAACATAAAATGGATGAGATGCTTAATTCGTAACACATCCAAGCGTGTATTGGTTTTGTTCCAAAAATATTTCTGAAAGAAGGAGAAGGCACATCTGAACCTAAACAGCCTTCACAGAATTTTCAGAACCCAGAATTCTATGAAAAACCAAGATCAAGAAAGAAAAACTTTGTTTGTCACTTTTGCCATAAGTTTGGTCATATACAACCTTTTAGTTTTCTGAAAAAGGCTATCTATGAGGAAGAAGTGAGGAAGACTTTCTTGGTAAAAAATCATATGCGACATTGAATGCAACAACCAATAAAGTATCCAATGCAGAAACAATGGAAGTCACATTTTAACTCACATTCGAAGTTGCATCAGAAATCACATCCTCAGAAAAATCAACCTAAAATTTTTAAACAAATGTGGGTTCCCAAAGGCAGTAATGACAAGGGTAAATCCAAATATTGTGAACCATTTGACATATGTCCTGGTGCAAAATGGTCTGATGATGAAACATGTAATGTGACCTTCACATCCTTGAAGTCACATATAGCTGGGTCATGGTACTTTGATAGTGGTTGCTCTAGACACATGACAGGTTCTATTGAGAGCTTGAAGGACTATGTGAACATTAATGGTGGTTGACCTATGGAGGAGGTGCCAAGGGAAGGATTATTAGCAAAGGCACTTTGAATGTTGATGGTCTTCCTAATCTCTCAAATGTATATCATGTGGAAGGACTAAGAACCAATTTGATCAGTATAAGTCAACTATGTGATGATAACCTCCAGGTAAGGTTTGATAAAAATTTATGTGAAGTTTTTGATCAAACTAACAAGTGTCTTCTGACAGGTACAAGGTCATCTGACAACTGTTATATGTTTAACAATAGCTCATCATGTCATAAAGCTAGTCTTGACATTACAGATCTTTGGCATAAAAAACTAGGACATATGAGTTTTCGTAAGCTCCATGAGCTTGTGAAACAAGATGCAGTAAAAGGGTTGCCAAATTTGGACAAGAACTACACCAAGGTATGGACCCCGTAAAAAGGTAAGCAAGTTAAGGCCTCTCATCTTCCTATATCTCTGTTCCACATCTAGGTGTTTAGAGAGATTCATATAGATCTTATGGGTCCCATTGAGGTAGAAAGTTTAGGAAAGAAAAATATACCTTTGTTTGTGTGGATGATTTTTCTAGATACACTTGGGTTATTTTCGAGAGAAAAATCGAAACTTTGAGGCTT
>JABEVN020004420.1:0-13543 GCA_013146195.2 Codonopsis lanceolata | reverse complement strand
AATAGATGACATGGTTATCAAAACCAAAGGCCGCGACCACACTCCGACTTGGCGTAAACATTTGCCAATCTATTTAAACACAACATGAAGCTTAATCCGCAAATGCTGGGGTTCGAGCAGAAAATTCCTGCTTATGGTCAATGTAATAAAGCAAACCCAGAAGATCCAGTGCCCTGCCGACATGGAGCAGCCTCTAATCGCATTGCAAGACATACAACGACTAAATGGAAGAGTCATCGCCTTGGCCGCTTCATCTCCTGGCCACAGGTAAGTTGTCTCCCATTCTTCAAAATCTCGCGCAAGCAACAAGTGGATTCGAATGGAACGCCGATCGCACTGCAGCCCCGAGCAGCCTCAGGAATACTTAGCAAACCACCCTCCTCGCCAGCCCGTGTCTGTGGAACCTTCAGATATCTAGCGGCCACTGCACTGTGCCGCGTGCCGCCGCTTTGGTTGGTGAAGAATTGACATTCAAAAACCCTGTACTATGAATCCAAAGCCCTCGCCCCGTGAGTGTCATTATTTTAATGCGTAAAAATTAGCTTACTCGCTTGTCATACCGCCCTGAAATTAAGGGCTTATTTTTCTCACATTACGTAATCATAGTATACACAGATGCACCATCAAGCAAGATTCTTCACAAGCCCGACTCATCTAGATTACTCAATCGACATGAGCTAACCGATTCCACATCGACTACCTGCCAGCGAGCAATCAAGGCCAGCATACTGATTTTCTGGGTCGAAACAAGCTTCACCCAAAGAACAAGAGCTCGAGAATCAGCGGACAAACGAGCCCGAAAGCAAGAACAACCGCCACAACCCCGACCTCCCTACCGCTGGGACTTATATGTTGATGGAGCAGCCAGCAAGTTAGCCTGAGCTTAGGCCGGCATCCCTCATAGCTCCCGACCAGTCACTGTAGTCTCCAGCTAGCCAAGCAATTCAAGTTCCCCCTCCAACAATGTGGCCGAGTACGGCAAGCAACGCCTGGCCTCGAACTAGCAATGACATGGGAATCGACACAATCATAAAGGTAATTCTGATTCACAACTAGTTGTAAACCAAGTCCTGGGAATACATGGTGCATCATCCTTCACTAGTCAAATACTCGCGAGCTTCGTCAAAGGAATTTTGAAAATTTTCAAATTTCGGGAAATAATCGTAATTGACCGAAAGGCACAACATGCGAAAGCATCTATCTATCTAAGATCGCCGAAGAAAACTTGTCATTATTGAATCCTTCAAGAATGGTCGAACACCTAGATACTCCTGCCATCGATAGACCCTGGGTAATGGATATTGAGCCATGGCCACCGTGAGTTGGATTGACGATTACAAAGACTACATCGAGCAAGGGATCCTACCTCCAGACAAGGTCAAGGCCACCACGCCGAAGCCAGCCTATCTGCACTGCTAGTAGGGGGATTCTATACAAGCGATCTAAGGTCGACCAATGCTCTGGCGTGCCCCTGCACTAACTCGAAGGTGTCCCGTATGAAGTACATGAGGGGAATGGCGCCATCCGCACCCGCCAGCGTAAAGGGTATTGCGCCAGATACTACTATCGATAACCCTCGAAGGGATGCAGAAATATGTTCGTGAATGTGACAAGTGCCAAAGATACGCGGACATACCGAGACTTCTCCACCATGCAAACCCCTAGTCGCCATGCCCGGCCCTTCGACATGGGGATCGACTGACGGACTGCTTCCACCGCACAAGGCAAGTACAAATATGCAAGTGGTCACCATTGATTACTTCACCTAAATGGATAGAAGCCAAGCCTCGGCCAAGATCACGGAAGCAAATGTCATCAAATTCGGCCCATGATCAAGTGTGGTGTAGGTTTGGCCTTCCGCGGCAATTGTATCCGATCACGGCACACAATTCTCGGACAAGTTTACAGCAGAATGTGAGCGACTAGGCGTCAAGCATTGGCAATCTTCTGTAGCCTACCCTCAAGGGAACGGGCAGGCCGAAGCCAGGAACAAACAACTCCTGCACGCACTCAAGAGAAATTTGGAGGGACGAGCAGGGAAATGGGCCGAGGAGCCGCCATCGCCTTTATGGGCAATGTAACTATCAGACGCGGTCCAACAGGGAAACCCCTTTCGCTTCTCACTTACGGATCGAGGCAATGATTCCAGCTTGAAATGGCTCTACCTAGTTATCGGGTTCTCATTACAAATGAGCAAAACAATCAAACCGCACTGGCAATAGACCCGACCTCCTAGAAGAGAGAAGACCGGATGCTCGACTCAGAATGGTCAACTACAAACAGCGGGCAAAAGCCCATCATGACAAGAAGGTCAGAGGCAGAGCCTTCATGGTTGGTGACTGGGTGCTCAGAAAGATTGAGGTGACCGGACAGCGAGTAGAGTGGGGAAAGCTATCACCCAACTGGGAAGGACCTTTCCAGGTTACTGGTATTATCAGAGAAGGTACCTACACACTCCGGACTCGGAAGGAAAAGACCTAAAGCACCCATGGCATGCTAATCATCCGAAAAATACTATCCGTAGAGTCGATCTTCCTTACATAGATAGACGGGCAAGACCCTCACTCGCTGAGGGTCACAAATTTTATTCAATAAAGGCAAGTTTCTCTATAATGTTTACTCGATTTTATTAGCATCTACTATCTACAAGCGACTGTGGCCAAGCCTACCAACATTCGAATACCCAAGTACTAGTGAACTTAATTTCTCCGTGGGTGAGATGCGGCCCCGCCCTGGCTCACGCATTTAGGATGCCCGCCACGCCAGGGGCCTTGCCCATCGGATAGCGGCTAAGCTACCTCGGGTTCCTCTAGTGACCGAGCAACACTGCTTAGTCGTATATCCTCACACCCAGGTGATATACTTCAACCGATTCGGGTAACCCACACCGAACAATGGCCATGCCCGGTTGTTAGTCGCAGAGCTGGGCCATGCCCGCTAGGTAATCATCTGAAGCTCGCCCCCGGCGATAGGGGCCTTGCCCGCTCAGAAGCCTTGGCTCATGCCAAGCACTCAAAACGAGACTGCATGAGAACAGGCCAATCTCCTATAAGTAAGCTATTAACCTAAGATATTCACACTGTTCACTTTATGGTTTCTGGGTTAATGTTCTTTGCACGATTACTATTTGCCCGATATATTTCTGGGGGACTACCCCGCATACAATTGTGCCAGTACTAATTTAATGCAGGAAAAACACAAGTAAATATTATCGGGCAGAAAAACAAAAGCACAGGCATCGAGCAGAACGGTGATAGACCAGAAATTAATTACAAATAATTGTTCACAGAAACCAAATGTTTCCAAAAAGATTAAGGCACACCGCCAAAACAAGTTAAGGAGTTTTCTAAATTACATCGGGATTGCGGCGGTTGCTTCCTCGATACTGAGGGCTGTAACTCCACTGGGCGGCCGCAGTCGTGGCTGCCCCTCCCTCTCGGCCTTCCGGGCATCGATCAGACTACAAACGTTGACTGCCAGAGGGGTAGGGGGATCCCATGCCTCCAAGCCATCGTCAGCGTCATCACGGGCCAAGGCTTCCAGCTCTCCTGGCGTGTAAGGCACCAGATGATGCAGCTTCCGGGCTTCCGCACAGTATGGATCAAGCAGCGCCCACTCGGCCATTGTTCCCATATCTACTGCCCCTGTGCCCGCTAACATACGTAAAATATGATGGGTCCCCACTGCATAATAAGGGAATATCTCTTTTCGAACTCGGGCAGCGTAAGCAGGAGAGGCAATAAATTCTTCCACGGCCTGTTCTTTGGCCGCTGACAACTGCTCGGTGAGTGAAGCCAAGACGGTGGCATCCAGGGCGATTTTGGCCTTGAGTGTTTGTACTTCGGTTTGTAGTTGAGCCCGCTGCGTGCGTAAAGCCTCTTCCTCGGCTTGGGACTTCTTCAGCTGGGCCACGAGCACCGACTTCTCTTCAGCCAAGGACAGCTTGTCCGCTTCCAGCTGTTTGGTCGTGGCCGCACTTTCTCTCACCGATTTGTCTAAGGCAGCAACTTGATCGCTCTTGCTTCTCACCAGCCCCGACAACTCGTCCCTCTCGGACTCCACTTTCGGGCGAAGATCAATTTCTTCGGTATAACGGTTATAAATGTTAGTGCAAGAAGAAGCAATCTGCAAACCACAGAACATGATCAAAACCAGACTACCACATTAAACAACGAGTGGGCAAATGGGAAGACCGAAATTTACCTCGCTCAAATTAAGCCCGATGTGACCAAGAAGAACATGCCCAAGATATCCGATCATGGGTCACGTCTTCTTGAAGCGATCGCCTCATTATTCCCTTTCCAACGGCCGGCAGGCAGTCTATATGCCCAATATTGGGACCCTCCGACAGACCACTCACATGATAGCGGGGCAACGATCGTTGGCATCTCAAAGCCTGGTAGCAGCCAAGGCTTAGCTGATTCACGAGCAGCTCGATCAGAACTCGGGCCACACTGCCGGGATGATCAATCAGCTGGCGGGGAAGGAGGCCTCTTTCTTCGGCTCACGCTTAGCAGCCTCGGCGGCCTCATCCACGGCCGAGGCGGGCACGCCGGTAACTACGAGGAGGGGTGGCAACTCTCTCGGCTTTTCTTGGTCGCGAGAGCTTTCTTGGCCGGGGCCAAAAGGACCAGGGGCTGTTGGATAACTTGTGGGGGTTGGCGGCTAGGCGGCCACCCTTTCTTTCTTCCTTCTAGCTTAGGAGGCGTCTCGGGGTCATCATCATGCCAAAAGAGTCAATATGATATACATGATCAAAATAGTCATTCAAGCAAAGCGGATACTTAAAAGCGGTCAAAGAAGAAGAAAACCAGAGCAAGAGTATAGCGGCGTGCAATTATGCCCAAGCCTACGACATTCTTGACAATCGCGAAAGTTCGACCATGACGGTCACCCCGATACATGTGGGCCTCTTCTTCATCAAGCGAGCACGAGGGCTCAACCAGGAACGGTTGCCGCACTCGGTAAGCGTAGGTTTATGGGGTTGCAGCAAAGCTCCTTCCAGTCAAACATATATTCTTGGCTAATCCGCTTTTCGCCTTCCATTACACATCCTAGAGCCTCGGGATAACGGCCATACGACCGATGTCCCGGTTTGAAAGCTGCGAAGTTTGGGGGCGTGGATGCTAGCGACTCATTGGCATTATTGGCCAACCTCTCTCGATTCGATCAACGGGCCTCTACGGTCCCAAGAATCAACCTTGCAGGGACATCGAGATAGAATCCTCGAAAACTTGAGTTAGGCCGAGCATTGACCGGCCATAAGCATCAACGGCAGTCGAGAATAAATAAGCAGAAATATTTTGAGGGTAGGCTCTATCTGCTTGACTGCAACCGACCGCAACAATGTATGCCATCGGTGCTCGAGCGATATTCGGCATTAAGTCGGGGGCATCGGACAAAAAGGTCGTCAAAAGCGGAGGAAAAAGGGATCGATGGTGGCGAACTGGCGAGCCCAACTTGGAAAAAGTCGCAAAGCGGTTTACCATCACTTTCGCGGGGGAATTCGCCGTCAAGCTGAGCGACCTTCTCTACACGATAGTCCCCTGCGTCTATGCCCATGGAGGTAAACCACGCGGTCAACTTGGCTGGGGTATCTAAGGATGCCCAGTGGGCCGCGTACAACGTCTCATCAGCCGCGAACATCCAGGCAGGACCAGGGACAGAAGTGGTAGCTTCATCTACTGGGCGATCAATTCGCTGTCTCCTTCTCCACGCGATTGGGATGTTATCAGAATCTTCCCCGCCCGAATCACAAGCCTCGTTAACGGGTACAGGCTCCTCAACAGCAGGCAGTGCGTCCTCGTTAGCCCGCTCTTTGACAACATTCTCTTCTTGCTCGACCAACTGTGCGTGGCCCGGCCCGCCAGTAGCTCGGCGGCCTTGCTCTACCTCCCCCTCAGACAAGCTCGAAGCGGACATGGTAATGACAGGCACATGGGCCTCTGGATCCACAGGCACAAGAGGACGCGCGGCTATGACCTCATCGGCCACGGACGCGTCTCCCTCTTCATACACTACATCCAGGGATGGGGATTTCTCACTGCTCATCGGGTCGTTTTGCCCGCCGTAACTGAACTCTTCTCGATCATTTTCTGAAAACTCCCCGTCGGACATCTACAGAGATCGAGGAAAAAACACGGTCAGATCCTGTCCGCTATGAAGAACAGTCACTAGAAAAGGGAGAAAAACCCTAGCTCTAGGTAAATCCAAGAGGCCCTGCCCGCCTAGCAAACAGGACACAATGGAGGACTCTCCTCGATCTCAACCTAGGGGACTTCCTAAAACCCTAAGTATTCTGCTCAGAGAATTCAGTAAAGAAGGAGCGAAAGTTTTTTCTCTTGAAACAAAAAGAAAATGAGCACGAAATGCAGAAAATTGAGGAAATATACATACATGAAAACAAAAAAGGGACTTACCGTTAGTTCTTGAAAGGAGATTGCTTCGTGAAATCAGGATACTCAAGCTGCAATGACACCGGCGACTGGAACGATCTGGGAAGAATGGTAGCAAGAGCTGTCAGAACTTCTCTCTCTACTCTCTTTTCACTCTCTAAAAAATCTCCAAGTAGCGTAAAGATTCAAATGGAGGAGGCAGCCGGGTTAAATAGGCGAGGAAACACAAGGCTTCACACTGGCTGAAAAGAAAGAAACAAGCCGTCGGCCCACGCAGCGCATTTAATGCGCCGCCCCTTGAGAACGCTCCCGTCTTTTCGGTCACTTCCTGGACAGTTCACACGCGCCCCGTCCTGCTCCCTGACAGTACCACTTAGCGGTGAGGCTTCCTGGATACGCCTCATCTAACAAGTGCAGAATTCTAGAACCCTCCACAATGAAGCTCAGCCCGATCATTTACAGCACCAAAAATTCATAAGTGTTCAAACCCGAGCAACGAGCAATCTCATGAAATACTGTACGCTCCCCGCCTCGAGCATGAATACTCGCCAGGCACGAAGCTAGGGGCCACTCATATGCCTAGCCCAAATCTGGTCACGAGCAGAGCACGAGCTACCATCACGTGCCGATCACGAGCATGGGCCTTGAGGGGCCCACAGGCCCAGCGAGCATAAGAAGAGCAACCCCTGACAGCGAGCACGACGTTCCTGACCCAACCTGGTCGGACACAGGCCCGGCCTGTCCGACCAAGGGCCTTGCCCGGGAACTACAATCAACTCAAATACATCATTTATCATGCAGGCGAGCAGGGCCTTGCCCGCTCAGTCCTTATCGAGCAGAAGACACCAAGTGGCTTGCCCACTAAGACACGGCCACAAGTCACCATATGTAGGCAGGACACTTGCCTTATCCATTCCTGATATAACGCGGCCAGCCGTATATCACCATGATATCTAGAGTTTCACTCCTTGTGGAACAAGATGACTAAAGAAACCAGATCCTACCCGGATTCAACCACACAAGGGCCAATAAATACCCCTCCACCAGGCATCATAAAGGTATATGCTCTCATACACTCTGCCATTTCCTTGAGTTCTGGTATTCTGTTCTCATACACGATACTTACTCTCACGCCGGAGGGGTTTCGCGAGGCCCTGCCTTGCACTTCCACTCAGGTTTTCTTTGCTCTCAGCCAAGTTCAAGGAAGCAAATTCAAGCCCAGATATCCTACCAACAGAGCAGACGGCCCAAGCTGAGGATTTTGCCACATCAGTTTCATTTGATTTTTCAAAGTTGGTTTAGTGATGGTTAAATGTGAATTTTTTTTGTAATTACGAAACATGAGTCATAGTAATTTTATTGTAGTTTAACAAGGTTATAATTTTACTTTTTCATTCTCGACAATTAACTAAATAAAAATAGTTAAGTATCAATTTCAAAAATGGTTAAATAATGGACTTTATAGAGTTAATATCAAAGACTTGAAACTCTTTGGATCAATAATAACATGAGAATGAAATTTCACCTTGTGATTCTCAAGCACATGGCGTACTTCTTGACCGGACCACAATCGACTACGTCTCCCGGGCTCTTCAGGAGATTCTTCGCGAACAATTTCCCGTCCCATGTCACGTATTAGATCATGCATCCCCAGATTACTCCTCCCATCAACTGTTATTAAGCTTCTTTCCTTGAGAATTTCGAAATCAATTTCCGGGTAGAAACCGCATCCTTGTATTATATCAATGACATAATATTTGTTCATTCCAATAAAAAAGCAGGCAATATGAAGGAAGCTCTCCTTGAGATGATCATCCTCCAGACTATCATAGCTTATTCTAAGTTTTTTCTGAATATTGTCATGGGGAATCTGTCGTAGTTTTGCTATTGCACTCTGCCATTCGCGGGTTCTTCTCGTTTTCAGAAATGATCCTAAAACTTCAAGAGCCAGTGGCAAACCTCCAGCATAGTTGACCACTTCACGTGACAACTCCATATAGTGTTCTGGTATATTCACCGAGGGTTTGAAGGCATGAAAAGTAAATAGGTCCATCGAATCATTCTCGTTCAATATCGTGGCTTGGTATGTCTCATCAACACCCACTTGGCGTAGCAAATGTTCATCTCTTGTAGTAATTATGATTCTACTGCCTGGACCAAACCAGCTGCGTTCTTCAACAAAAGAATTTATCTGGTCTATCTTGTCAGCATCATCAATAAGGAGGAGAATCTTTTTTGAACAACATCTTTCTTTGATCATATTCTTTCCAAAATGAACATTGCTAATCTCAAAAATCTCAGTTTTTATGTGAACTACCGAAAGAAGATGTTTTTGAAGGCCAACTAAACCCTCTGGTAGTTTTGATTTATCTCGAACATTTTCAAGAAAACAACCGTAATCAAAGTTCACGACATTTTCGTTATAGAGAGATTTAGCAATGACGGTTTTACCAATCCCACCCATCCCGTGGATCCCAATCATACGAACTTCATCTGAACCAGTATTGTCATGAAATGATCTTATATCTTCCATTCGAGATTCCAGGCCAATCGGATGATTGGCGACATGCAATAACTTCAGACTTGTTACTGACAGAACTTTGCTGACAATATTCGAGATAAACCTTGTTTCAGAGCTGCAAATTAATAAAACTACTCCTTTAGTATCAAAATGATTGACAATTTTTATACTTTTGTTGAAGAAAAATGGAATAATTACTCTCTGGACCCGTACCTCACCAAATCACTTTCCTCAAATCCCTCACCTTCTTGGATCTTTCAAGCAATTATTTGAATGGCTCCCTCCCGGAATCTTTGAATAACCTCACTCACCTCGCTGGGACTTTGAATTTGTCTAACAATCGTTTTTCCGGTATGGTTCCAGTGTCTTACGAGCTATTCCCACTGACTGACAGTTTGGATCTCCGAAACAATTAATAATCTTACCGGAAAAATACCTTAGGTGGGTTCTTTGTTGAACCAGGGGCCCACGGCCTATACTGACAATCCTGCATTAAGTGCGTTTCCGTTACAGACGCTGTGCGCGAAGCCGGAATCGCAAAACTTGACCCGGGGTTCGTCCAACCCGGAAAAGTCGCTGGATATGCCAAATGGGTTTATAAAGAACGAGAAGGTGATAAATGGATCGGTTACAATTCCTTTGATTTCGGGCGTTTCGGTGGTGATCAGAGTGGCGTTTATTTCAATGTGGGTGTACCGAAGAAAATGGAGGTTTAACGAGGGGAAAATTGAGAAGGAAGAAAAGTTGGAAAAATAGAAAGAGAAAGAGGTGAGTGAAGAAGGAGAAAAGGATAACATATTTAGTTGGATAGACTGGGACCAAATTTAGGGCTTTCTTTTTCATTAGTGGCGCTGAAGGTCACTGGGAGAATGGTCAGAAGCTGGAGGTGAAAGTTTTGTCTGCCAAACACGGCGGTGGCTCCACGGGACACGATTCTACACCAGTTCCTTCATCTAAGTATTTTGCTCCGGCTCCCTCTCCCACCGGTGCTAGTTATGGTCTGATCGTTGGATTTTCTAGCGTTGCATTAGTTTTTGATAGCTTTGTTGGGTTGATTATGGTTTAGATAGTGTTGGTGTGCGATACTTATCCTCTAGAGAGTTGTTTTAGAGAAGGGGTGTGAGTGTGATACTTTCGCTTTTGTTTTGGATGAGTTTTTTTTTTCTTTTGGTGGCTTTTTTGGGTTGGATTTTGTTGTGGATTGATAGTAACTGGCATGTTTTTAATGTAATTAGGGAATATGTTTTGTTAGCGTGCTTTGATTAGTTAAATATAGTTTTTATGGAATTGTTTTGGTTCAAAAAACAATTAAAATTTAGGGTTTCATAATATGCCCAAAGACGTAAGGGTAAATTTGGATTTCCAAAAAAATTAACAGCAAAACTAACGGTAACCCAGTGTTGGGGGAATCTCTTAACAAAAATCGAGTTTAAGGACCAAATACATTTCGAAAAAAATAGTGAGACCAAATGCATATTTTATGTATAGTTCAGGGACCAAATAATTATTTAATCCTAAACTAAAATTCACACTTGTTCTCTTAATATTTGTGGTAAAATTATCAAATACAAATCATATCCGCTCCTTCATTTCTTTTTTTAATAAAATGAATATTGTTAAATATAAATATTTTGAAAAACTAGATTGGCCTTTACATTTATGTTGAAAATCTATGTTGGCTCGATAGGAGAAAAAAATGAGTATTTCAAACCACTTAACAACAAAAATTTACGGAAACTCAAAAATTGAACAATTTGTCGTCGAAATCATAGTTTAATGATCTAATTAAATAATCTTCGAGTATTATGGGTGGCTTATATGAATATTTAGGAAAACTGGAAAAGCAGATTGGCCCAAATGACATTTTTCCCAATAAATTACAAGGAGGTAATTAAAGGTTAAGTCACTGTTACCCATGTCCTAGATGTTTTCCAGATAGAGATGCAACCTCGTTGAGGGCATTCCGCCATGCCTGGACCTTCATCTGAATCTGATGTCTCTCATTTACGCTACCGGGACGGGATTCATGTTTTGCCAAAGCTTCACCATAATTCCCCAGTTGGTGACGAACTACGGCTGGAGGAACACCGTAAAATATTGGAAAGACCGTATTTCCTATGGTGTTCCTGCACTCGAGGATTTCTACAAGCTCATCAAGGCACCATCGTGACGTAGCGTAGCCTCTGGAGAAAACAACAAGGGAAATCCTTGATGATTTAATTGCATCAAGCAGGCCAGTTGAAATTTCAGTTCCGCTTCTTAGATCCTCATCATCCCTAAACACTCGGATTCCTTCACGAACTAAAGCATCTCTAAGATGATCTGTGAAGGTATGACGCGTCTCTTCACCTCTGAAACTCAAGAATACGTCGTAATCCCGACGTATGGGAGTTGAAGAGGACACACTGGAACGATAGCTTTTTGGGACGCCATTGATGGATCAAATAAAGAATATGAAAGAAGCTGGTGTGTGTCTATATATATATATATATATTCAAATGGGTGAGACTGTAACTGCTCCCTCCCGACTCCCGAGTCAATGCTGGCAACCGGCTAGTACTTGCTGAGAAATTATTCAATTATACGAAAACAATTTTTTCAAAATAAAATAAAGGGTTAATTTCATCATTGGTCCCTGTACTTAAGACCTTTTTGGCAATCGTTTCTTGATTCAAAAAGTGTACACTTGGTTCCAAAGCACACATAAACAACACATTAGAGGTCCCTCGGTTGGATACTATTAGAAGACCAATCGTTAACTGCCACATGCAATGCATGTGAGTTTCTTTTCAGGGCAAAAATGTATTTTCAGTTCGAGATTTTTAATAGACTTAGGGAGGCCTTTGCTTTTGATGGAAAATTAAAGTAGGCATATTTCTTATAGTCCAGGTCCTAAAGGCCAAAAGCTCAGGATCAGACTATGAGTGCTTCTAAATGAGCAGAATTGATAATCAAAGTTCTCAGCTATCACATTTCGTTTTCTTCACTGGGGTAATTTCCATAAGCTTTCTGCTTATCCCAGTCGGTCGGTACCTAGTATAATATATGGGACCTTTTCTGATAGTATGAGATGACAACCATGGAGTTTTCGCTTTACTACCTCGATCTTCACTGCCTTGATCGTACTAACTAATATCAAAAAGAAAATAAGTTTCATCCAACAAAATTGGAATTTCAGAAGTGAAATATTAGTAGACAGGGGATGAGGTAACTGAATTTGATTCTAGCCATTTCATGCCCCCTACTTGCAGCTTTTCTTGGCGAACTCCGATGAGTTCGTTGAGCTTGGAAACAAATCCCCAAAATCTCTCCAGATTTGACTAACCACAAACACCCAAGTGAGAATCGATTCCATGGATGCAAACCACGATGGTCAAGACCCCGTACCCGCTGGCCATGGCGATCATTGCGAAGTTCAACCAGTTCGCTGAACAACAAATCCCATTATTGGTATTAATGAATCACTAGATTCACATAACCCAACAAAATTTGATATTTATTTCTCAATACACACCAAACCCAGTGACAAATCATGACTGGGAAAGTGAGTTTTTTTTGCTGGATTCGGCTTGCACAAGGAGAGGAAAAAAGAAGCGAAAGCCATCGTAGGTTACATTTTTGTCCTAAAAACTCACGTGCTTTGCATGTGGGTAGTTAACGTCGGTCTCCTAACGCACATCCAACCGGGGACCTTTAATGTGTTGAAAATGTGTAATTTGGACCCAAGTCCACACTTTTTGAATCGAGACGGTTGCAAGAAATATTTTAATCAATTAACTCTTTGGGGGTGAATCAGGTTGTAGAGAGCGAGGTTTTACAGTGTAAGCATCTCGGGGTTCGATCACTTCTCTCTCCCAGGAGGAAAAAACTTAAAAATCAATTCAATTATAGCACTATAGTAATTGATATATTATGTTGATCAATATTGGTTTTAACTAACTCAAGAATTAAATTCTTAATTCATTTGTATATGTAGATAAAAGGTTTTATAATTTTACGCAACTATTTATTGCTATGACTTATCTTTGAATAAAAATTATATCATTTGAATCTCACTTTGAATTTTTAAAATTTTAAATAACCAAAGACCACTCATTCTCTCAAAGTTTAGTAGCAAATGTTGTCCTTATGATACTAACTTTTTAATTTTACAAGTTGGAATATAACTTCATCTTAATTGACTCTAAAAATTATTTTAAAAAGTGAAAATAAAAATATAATAACGGTTGTTCATTGATATTTTGAATAAAAAAAAATAATGTTCATCAGAAGATATTTAAAAAAGCCAATTATAAGTCAACTTAAAATAAGCAAGTAATTAAGGGATAGATTTGTCTAAACATGTAATTATTTAATACAATAAATACTAATTTAGTGGATAAACAAATGATGTGGTTGAAATAACCTTTTCCTTAAAAGAAAAAGTAGGAAATAGATAAAAAAACTGATGGATACAAAGAACCAGTCCAAAATACAAATTTAAAATCGCATAATTTCTATGAAAATATACATTAAATATTTTGTGGGCAATTGCAAATCAAGTTGGCTCAACAAATTGCATGGCTACAAGTTGGCTTAACAAAAAAAAAAAAAAACGAATAAATGCCATCTTTAAAGTCAACCAATT
>JABEVN020004419.1:0-13545 GCA_013146195.2 Codonopsis lanceolata | reverse complement strand
GCAGTTGAGCCAATCAATGAACTCATTGGGATCATTTACGCCATCAAATTTTGGAATATCAACTTTAAAAGTCGAAAAAATTGTCCGCGACGTTGTTCCCCGAGAAATCCTTGACCATGAGAGATCGATGTTGTTGTCACTTGAAGCTTCACCATAGAAGCGGTTGAATTCCATTTCATTATTGGTAGAATCGACCTCCGAAACATGACCTCACATCACGTTCCATAGGTTATAGCGTGTAAGGCTTGCCGAGCTATTGCACTTGTCTCCTTAATTTTTCCAGCTCGATATCCGCGAAGGTCCCTTTGGCGAGCGGGTTGGCGATGCTGGGAGAGGCATGGTGCCAAAGGAAGAAGCATATCTTCTTAACAAGAAGAAGCTCACAAAATATCTATTGTAATGCGTTACGTTTTGTTCAAAATAACCCGCTTTTATGAAGGCAAACTTGGAACAACCCTCCAAGATAAGACCATGAACAAAAAAATACTAAGGGTGAGGCTGCTCATTTCCTAAGTGTCGAGAATGAGAGAATCACATAATACCAAAAGTTTGAAGACTCTTCTTAAATTTTGCGGCAGTATTATTCTGAGAAACACTACAATCTGGGAAGCTCTCTTCAAATGACGAAGTTCGGATGGTGGCGAGAGATATCACTTCCAACTTTTGGTATTACTGAATCGCCATTTGTGACTTATCTTGAGGGTTCTTATAAAATGGTTATTTTGTAATAATTGGCTACAATTGAATGAGCTTTTCTTTATTAAAATGTTTCTTCTTATAAAACTCTTTGGTGGACTCCTGAGTGGTGAATGTTGAGTGTTGAGTGTGCCTTGTATTTCCTCTTACTTCCCATACTTTCCGATTGTGGGTTATCAATTTGACATTAAGGTGCACATGAGATTTCACGTATAGACATTTTGGTCATTTTACATGGCGCTTTCTACGCTTTTATATTACCGAAGAAACTTATTTTTCTTCTTCTCAACAACTCTTTCTACGCTTCTTCTCCATCAATGACCTCTTATATGTAAATTTTAATTGAGATAAAACTCAAGAAGTATGAATCTTTTATTCAAAATTTTCTATTAAAAATAAATAAAAATAGAGCGGAATCATATCGGATATTAAAGAGATATAAGCGAAAGATGGAATAATCAAAATCGGGCCTCAAGGCCCTCATGAATAAGAACCCACAAAAAATAAAGTTGTCACGACCCCTCAACATTTCTCCCTTTCTCTCTGTACAACATAATACACAAACATACACCGAATTTCAAAACTCATATTTGACGAATCATAAATGTATACGACAAAGATGAGGCACGCCATGGTTCAATCCTTCTTTATAGTCCCTAGCTTAAACTCTAATAAATTTCTCATCGACACAGTTGATATTGTTTTTGAACTACTTTCGATTGGGCCAAAAATATGATTAACTCTCAAATTTTACATAAATCTACATTGCACCACAACCTCACAGTATTTCACTTCCATACCTTATTGTTCTATTTGTCCCTTTGCCCCCTTCCGATGCGTGGGTGCTAAAATAATGAAAATGGTATGTGCATGTCACATGAAAATTATTTTAATCATTTTCTTGGGGTTCAAAATGGATTTGATTATAACTTTCATTATTTAGTATTAAAAATATGTTTTTTAAATAAAAATAATAAATAATTGTTTCAATAATCCAAAAATAATTATATGGCCAATTTACAATTCCCATAGTATCCACCAAATCGCATAGTACACTCTAACCTAAGGTTTGTCCCATAATGGTATGTGATGCTATATTGTTTTCCATTTTCCACCCTACCCCAGCGAGCGTTAGAAAAATCACTTTAAATAGCACGTGGTCTTCCACGTGCGGGCAAAAAATTATTCCTTATCGTAAAGAGTAAATGTATGAAAAGGAAAAACTCTAATCTCACATCTCTCATTCTCTCATCTCCCGTGCAATCCCATCTTCGCTCCATCGTAATAGTTGTCATCTCTAGCCCCACCATATATAGAAACCGCCATCTCCAAATTTAAACCCTTCCCACTCCGCCACTCCTATCACAACTCCGACGCCTACCTCTTATGATTTTAGCTAAATTCTATTTTCGATCTCCTCATTCTCGTCCCTCGCAAAGTCGCTACAAGTAGCAATCGAGGCTATAGAGTATACTTACTAAAAAACCCTTATAAAAACATGTATTAATAAAAACCAATAACATATATCGTCAATTCATTTGAAAGAGAGTCGACATGAATTAAGAGAAATGGTAAAGGGTTTTATTGAAATACTCTTCAATTTTGTCAAGAAAATTAGACATACAACCGGCTTGCATATGGCTTAAAACATAGTATCGAAATTGAGAGGATGTTGTGGCTATGGTTCTAGATGATTTCGACCTCATAGCTTGTCATGGTGGTCTAGGTTGAAGTATTTAAAGAATTATGAGAGAAAAAGTTAAGTTAAGTCAGCCGTAAGAGGATTTTGGTTTTAGAGAGAAATTTAAGAGAGGACAAAACCAGATCGGGTTCCTGGGTTAATTTTTGTTTGGGGACGCCCGAAGATCGGAAAACATGGTGGGTCTTTTCTACATTTTCTTTTAGCAAAAAAAAGGAATGGTGACATGCACTCCATTTTTTAACATTTTAACTTTACACACATTTATATAATTTTTTAGAAAATTATATTTTATTTCTTAATTTTTATTTGGCTAAAATACATTTAGCACCCCCAAAGTTTACACAAAATTCATAATATTTCCCTCGAGTTAACATCCAAAAGGAAATGTCAAATTAGCGTGACTTTTCTAATGGCTGTGGTTAAGGTACAAAATAGGGTTTAAAAAATAACGTCAGATATTATTATGGGACAAACATTAGGGTTGTTGTGCACAATGTGATTTGTTGGATACTTTTGAGGGGAATTGTAATTTGACATAATTATAAGGAAAATGTTATCCTTACAACTAATTATATTACTTTCCTAACAACTAAGTTTTGAATAACTGCAAAGTTGTTTTGGACAAAGACATTTTTTTTTTTCAAGGCTTAGTTGTAAGAAAATTTATAAAATTAGTTGTAAGGGTAGCAACGTTGCTGTTATAATTTTTCTAATATTTAAATTAAAAATTACATTACTATCCAAAATGAAATTTAAAATTAATTTAATTTATTTTGTTATCAATGGTTTTCTTCCATCAATCTCATTATTCATAGAATCACCACCATTATCACCTCAAATAACACCATTAACTCAAAAATATATTTTTGATTTTTTTTGTCTAATTCTTTACTCCTTCGTTCAAATTAACCTATATGCAAAACTCGTCATTTATAGACCTACCACCACTACAACCTTAAATTTCACTATTTACAAATCCAAATTAATTTTTTTTTAATTTTCAAATTTGAAGATTGAAACTCAAACCGATATAAAGATTTGAAAAATTGATGATTTGGAAATCTAACAATGTCATATTTCACCGAAACCACCATTGTTATGCTTACAATCACCCCCAAACACCACTCCTAACCCCACCATCACCATCCCTACAATCGCCGCCACCGCCAGTCACCACAACGAAAAAAACGAGTTCACCTTGCTTTGCTAAAACGAAAAAATAAAATATCTTTAGCATCCGTTAAGTCACCATTAAAATTGAATGACAATTAGAGATAGTAACGAAATTGTATATATCTTTAAAAGTATAATGAAAATTTCGCTCGAAACAAAGTATAGTGGCAAAATGTAACAATTAATCAAAGTACAGTGGCAAAAGTAACCATTTTTCCCCCCAAAAGTTAATTTTTTATTTGATTTGATTCCTCTTTTAATTCTTTACTCCTTCCTTCCAAATAACTAATTTGAAAAGCTCATCATTTGTAGACACATCATCACACAACTTTGAATTTCGTTTTTTACAAACTCAAATTCAATTTTTTATATTTTTGAATTTTCAAATATTCAAATTGAACCAAAACCCATGTGGATATTTGAAAATATAATAATTTGGAAATCTCACAATGTTTTACTAACTTCGAGTTAGTGTTTTTTCATCTTAGAAAATATTGGGTGACTTAGAAAATATTAACGATAATGCTAAGAGGGGAAACCGATGCTAAGAGGGGAAGAAATCACAATATAAGACGAAATGAATAGAATTAAAAAAAACGTAGGACGATCTATTTTTAAAATAGGTACAAGTCAAGAGATCAATTTATTATTTAATTATTCATGAAATTAATTTGCTTATGACAAATTTACTCTTTTGGCCTTAATTCATGGCAAGTGATTTATAATATTTATGGCAATTTTTTTCTAATCATTATTGTTTGGCATCATAAATTTATGTGTATTGCCCTTAACAAAAGGCACAAATTCATCAAATGATTCTTCTTTTTTTCATCTTCTTGACATTATGACACATTTTCTTAAGTTATTTCTCTTATTTTATTAATGAGTAATAACTAAACATGCTACAAATTTGTTTAATATCTCGATACTAACCAACAATTTTATTACTATAGATACAATTTTTCATATAAATCTTATAATGTCTTTCCCGAACATATTTAAGAAAGTAAAACCATATTATTTTTTTAGTTTGGAATAAAGTTTTAGTGTCTTAACCGATTAAGGGTATTTTTGTCTTACATAAAATAATGGGTGACATTTCAATTTATTATTTAATTATTCATGAAATTAATTTGCTTATGACAAATTTACTCTTTTGGCCTTAATTCATGGCAAGTGATTTATAATATTTATGACACTTTTTTTCAAATCACTATTGTTTGACATGATAAATTTATGTGTATTGTACTTAACAAAAGGCACAAATTCATCAAATGATACTTCATTTTTTTTCATATTCTTAACATTATGACACATTTTTTAAAACTTATTTATCTTATTTTATTCATGGGTAATAACTAAACATGCTACAAATTTGCTTAATATCTCGATACTAACCGACAATTCTATTACTATAGATATAATTTTTCATATAAATCTTATAATGTCTTTCCCGAACATATTTAAGAAAGTAAAACCATATTATTTTTTTAGTTTCGAATAAGGTTTTAGTGTCTCAACCGAGTAAGGGTATTTTTGTCATTTCAGTAAATATTGAGCGACATTTGTAACGATCTTGGTAGGTGGGGGAAATTGAAAAAAAAATCAAAATACAAGACGAAATGAATTGAATTAAATAATGTAGGACCTAACTTTAAAATAGGTACAAGTTAAGGGATCAAACTATCATTTAATTATTCATTGAATTAATTACTCTATAACAAATTTACTCTTTTGACCTTAATTAATGGCGAGTGATTCATTAAGTTAAAGGGTACATTTGTCCATACATTAAGTTGTAAGAGACAACCTACACGTTTATAAGTAGTTAGATTTAAATAATCTAGCAGTCAATATCTCTGGTGTTTCAGAGAAGAGCATCATTCAGAAATCAAAAACAAGTAAAAAAAACCCTAATCTGGCAGGTCTTAGGGGGGTAGGGGGAGAAAAAAGGACTTGGCGGTACCTCCTTTTTAACTTGAGCTTCTAACTTATCCCAATCAGCAACCCGTGACTTCGAAGAAGGATATGTAGGCTTCCCAGATACAACAACTGTTCACATATTCACAATGTCATAATAAGACACAAGCCTCAACATTTTCACACTATTTTATTTTATCTTGTTCACCATCTTATAATAAAGGTGGTAAGTTGATGAGCTAATGCCTTGTGGACAAACCAGATGATGAATGTACTTGTTTGACTGTAATTTCCTGGTTGTACTCGAGGGATGTCCATTTAATAGCTTCACTTTGGCAAAGGCGATTTCTATTTTAGTTGACACACTTTGTATCTACACTTGTTGGGTACAATCGGTCCATCAAACGATGAAAACGACATATTATGATTCCCATATCGAGAAAATTAAAGCTTTAGTGCAAGGAAAGTTAGATTTAAAGCACACAAAGTAGATAGCCAATCATCTTCCAACATTAATATAAGGCTGGCTAGCTAACCTTGCAAGAATAACAATTATATGTACGTGAGTGTACGTATTGCATTTGAGAGAGAGAGAGAGAGAGAACATGATAAGATATCCACGGCGTCGGCCTACCCTCTAAAGGGTTAAGGGTTAAATAGCAATGTTACACATCAATATACATGTTTTTTTTGTTTTTGGTGGTGGTGGTGGAGAAGAGAGAGGGGGGGGTGATTATATCTTCCACATGATATTTAATTTGTATTATGTTTTCTGCACAGCTGAAGGTAATTCAGTTCAAGAAAAGGATTTCAAAAAGCCTTTCTATGGAGAAGCTGTGGGCACCTTCTCCTAAGTGTGCTTTAATAAAGTTCAATGACGTACCTTTTCAAATAATCGTGGTTGAAAATGGTATGTCTGTTCATCCGGGATGTCAATGATAACACTCAACTACAAGAGATGTCAAATTATGATGTGTGAGCGGATATAAAATTGAGGAAAGAAAATGAAATAATAGATGAAATTTTAGCCGGGGAGATTGGTTAGGCGGGAAAAGGAGGCCTTGGGTAATCAACATACTATTTGTTCACCAAATTCAATGGCAATGCTCTTTCTTTGGTATACCCTTTGCAAATATCGTCACGACCACTTCTTACGGTAGAATGCATGCTGCATAAACTAATGATTGTTAGAACTATACAATCTTGGGAAAGTAATTTAAATACAAGGAAATGTGCAATCCTTGATTCAATTGTCCACCTACGTATTTTGGCGGACTAACTCCATCTCTTTCTTCGATTTGACTCGTTACCTTGCCTTGACTCACTCAAATTTTACGTTGTCCCATTTGATGCTTTTGACTCATTAGAAGTTTGTACAACATTAGGTGACATATTAAGCTTCGAGGACTCATTCACAATGCTAGTTTCCTCGAAGAGGCAAAGATGCATCAATAACAAAAGGACAATGTCTAAGTGCAATTCTTGAGAAACTTTTTTTTTTTTCATATTCTGCCATCTTTCTTTCAGGTAGCATATAATCAAGTACAAATCAAGAAATTGAAGAAAATCACTAAAAGGTTCAGCAATTGCATAAAGCATAAAATACATCTAGACTAGGATTTTCATAAGCAACCAATAGGTTGACAAAGAGAATTTTTGATTTGATGTACTATGTTATCTGTAGTGAGCAGGGGCTTTAGTTTAACCTAGTGTCCGATTTTCCACATTATTATGTTACTCTAGCTTCTCACAAAGTGTATTATGCACTATGTTATCTGTAGTGAATATCTATAGAGTCGTTGATTTGATGAATTACATGCGCCTTAAAAATTATAATGCAACCAAGGAAATCTAAAATTAGTTACTAGAATTCATTAGAAGTGTAGTAATACGGATACACACGACTTAGCATGTGTGTCACCCTCTAATCCATCACATGCATGACACCTAGATTTGTATGAAAAAATTGTACTAAAATGTTTGTATCTCAATAAATTTCCTTAGCAGGGCTGATCACATATTAAAAGCACAAGTACCAGATTAAGTAGCATACCTGCAATATGATCATCGCATTCTTTAATCAGTTTGGTGAATCTAGAATCATTACGCACTAGTAAAGCACTGTCACAAGTGCTTCCTTCGCAGACGATACTCTTCAAGATTAATACATGCAGTGCTGAAGAAATATGGCAACACAATTTGATGTCATAAACACAAGTGAAAAAAGGAAAGGCAACAGTTTTACTTGTGCAAAATAACTCTCATAATTATCAACTACTATAGGCAGGCAACACAACAACTCATACAATAAGTACGTGGAGGGGGAAGGGTGCTAGTGACTTCAAGAGAACATCGTTCATTAAGAAGCCTATATTACAGTACTGTCTGCAAATGTGCAAAGCAGACCCACCAGCACAAGTTTAAAAATTAAAAATATGGACAACAGTCCATGCTACAAAGACATGGTCAGAGATTACTGAATGTATTCACCATAGCTTTCAACTTTGGCAAACAAGGAAATGGCATGAACAATTAAAATCTATCTTAGTCGATTGAAGCAGGAAAATAGATGGATCCAATATCAAACACAAGAATATAAAATTCAGATTGCCAAGAGTGAGCAACACTTGTGCCAAAAGTGAAAAATAAACATATCTGTTTGTAAGAGCTAAAAGATTTGTATCTCAGTAAGCTTAGAATTTAAGACATAATACATTGAGCATTCTATGAAATAGGATGAGCAACCAAGTGTATAAAGTGAAAAGTAAACATATCTGATTGTAAGAGCTAAAATAATTGAATTTCTGTAAGCTTAAAATTTAAGACATAAATCCATAGAGCTAGCATTCTATTAAGTAAGATGGGAAACCAAGATTAAAATGACAAATGAATAGGCATATATCAATTGCCACCAAATGGGAAACTACAAGATCAGAAATAAATTCAAAGTGATACAAGCAGTGGGCACAGCCACAAGGAAATATAATTTACTGACCCTTTCGAAGGTATGCCTTCGCCATCGAGAATCAACTCAATTGCTTTGTTTGCATCAGCCACAGCTTCTGCTCAACAGATTCAACCCAAATTAACCGGTTAGTAGTTAGTACAAATAAAATCCTCATTTAGTAGATAACTGCAGCAATTACCAGTCATCTTCATATCAGAGACAACTCTCATACGACATAAATTTCCAAATTTTATTTAAAAAATTCAATATTTTTGTTGTTCCTACCACCATCGGTTTAACTCAACATTCAAGTATTTTGGGACGACTACACCCTCCCAAAGAAAACACGGCATCAATGAAACAGAAAAAGAAAAATGTCATTAACAGCGCTTACGGACCAATGCTAACTAGTAAGGACAATCAAAGGATCACTCATTTAATTCCTTCAAATTAGCATGACTATATAAGCATACAAGTCCAAGATACTGAATATTTGCACTACCTTAACTGCACAACATATGCAGTATTACCAACTTCCACTCACTTTCACAAGGCGTTCTAGATAAAGTATAACAAACATATTGTTAATGCACAACTATTGTAGTGATTTAGTAGCACCAAATTCAATATTACATTCAAATCCTTGGCCTGTAAAACCGACTTTTCAATTTTGACATTTTCAGTCTCAACTTTAACCAATTTTCAAATAGATTAGTTTTTTAGAATAAAGCTACAACTTCCTAGAAACTACATAAAGAGAAGCACTAACCATAATTCTGTAATTATTTAAGAAACACAAATAAATTCACCTTAAACTTCATCTCAGAAATTCAAAAATTGAGTTTTCTAAGTTAAACTTCGATTTCTTTTAATTCTTCCATTTCCTTTGACAATCAGCTCATGAAGAACACAAACACAAATAAAACATGTACGTTTTGTGGCATAAAATTCAAAATACAAATTCAATTAAGTACTCCTATATCCCGTACAGAGAACCAAGAGGTAAACTTTGACTTATCAAAGTCAATATAATATGTACCTACTTGCTTGTTTAGTATGGTGATGTTTTTTATGTACTTATTCTATGTATAAAACTGTCAAATAGCTATTAGTATCTCAATTTTCAAACACTTATTCAAAATAGAGTTTGGCTAACATGAGATTTAAGGATATACTTTTTGTACCAAATCTTGTCTCGATAATAATCTATTTGCAATTTCCAAAGCTACAAGGTTGGCTCAAAGTCAAAACAAAAATCTTTTTTTATAAGTATAAGTGTGACACACTCATATACTGGGGTTGAAATCTAGACCATTTACAGTAATTATACGTTAATATTAATAGTCTTACAAGTCAAAACTTATGGAGTAATTTTTACTTAATTGATAACTGATGTGAACTATAAAACATAAAAATTACGAAATTTCAACAAAACAGCCAAAACTTAGAGCAATTGAACAATCATATCTAATTGTACCGGTGAAATTCTTGAGCTTAATGTTGGCTTGAGCACGGTCGGCAAAGAGAGCAGAGTTTCGAGGGCCGAGGTTGATAGCCTGAGTAAAGAGATCGACGGCCAGTTCAAAATTGTCATCAACGAACGCTTCCATGGCTTTCTCCGCACGATCTTTAGCCATCGGACAGAATTGTAGAGAGATATTCTACAGAAAGAAAGAAGGAGACGAACAGACTTGGAAACGGAACGGAAAAGGATGAGTGTATATATATAGGCATAGCCGGCAGTTTTAGTTTTGTACGAGGAAAGGAATTCGAAGAGGAAAAGGAATTCGAATTCCAAGAGGAAAAGGAATTCGAAGAGGAGAAGGAAGAGGAAGGATGAAAAGGAAGGAAGGAAGGAATTCGCATGTATGAGGCTCAGTTACTCACTCTTCCTAACAAGCGTCGCCGTTGCCGTTCTCAACTCCCACAATCGCAACCCATGACCTCCCTTCCCCCACTCACTCAAACCCTAACCTTACTTCCTAGCGACATCATGCCCAAACGCGCGTTCAAGGTCACAACTTCGTCCTTCTCCTCTTCTTCTTGCTCGGCAGCGGCGGCGTTGGGTGAACAACTGATTGTAGCACCCATGGAACCCAAGCTCATTTTTCTGACTCTAGATACAGGTATATTCCGTATCTCTTTCTCCCTTTAGAATTTTAGACCGTTTTTGCGTTTTGGCTTAGGGAGGATATTCATACCCAAAAAACTATCTATTTAAAATAATTACACAAATGTCGTTATTTGAAATGACAAAAGTCCCCTTTAAACATTACACCCACTAATTAATCACTACACCCCATTGAAATAACTATAATACCCTTATACTAAAATACAAATAATATTCCCTACACCACATTGTTTTATATTTACACCCCAAATTTTAAAAATCACAAATATTATACTAAAAACAAATAATACTCTTTACACCACATTATTTTATATCTACACCCCAAATCTCAAAACCACCAATACATGTTTCTGGGGGACCTCATTTGCGTTCTTCTCAATTTTTTTCAAAAACCTCTCCAAAACCAACACTAAACATAATCACATTGTCAAAAATAACATTATAAGGAGCTTAAGAAGTCATATGGGGTCGGGTAATGTAAGTATTTCTTTGACTTTCTTCCATTAAAATTTGATTTTGCGCAAAAATTAGTCTTTGGATTTTACATGCATTCGGCTCAGTGTGATGAACATCCTTAAGGATGTTCGGCGGGAAAAGCCAGAACATCCTTAGGAGTGTTCATCACAGGTCGAACACAAAATGTTGTGTTCATCACATCTGGCCGAACACCCTCAATGATGTTCATCTCATCGGCAGCGAACACTCTCTTACATTCGGCTCATCTGGCCGAGCGATGCATGGCTGATCGAGAATCATGAATTTTTAACATGTTTTTTGCTTAATTTTTCGGGGAAGCAAACACGTATCCTCTTGAGCATAGTGTGGTTGGTCACGTAGATGATGCGATCATTCCTCTTGAACAACAGATTGTTATGATTGACAATGTGTTTGTAAATCACACATATTTTTCATCCGGGATGACTTATTTGATTGGGTTAAATGCGGCCAGGAAGGAGAATGGACTTGTGATATAATTACTAGGTCGATGGTGATACGGCAAATAGAGGACCTCGGTTGACTTTAGGTTGTGAGCGTGGTGGGCAACCTCGTCAAAGGGGGGATGATTCGAGTAAAGTAACAAAGAATAGCAAGATAAACGTGGATCGAAAAAATGTGGGTGTCCATTTCGTTTGAAGGGTATACAATTATGTGAAGGAGCATGGGAACTTCGGGTTGAATGTGGGTTGCATAACCATGCAGAGGCCTACATGCATGGCCACTCATTTGTTGGTCGATTATCGGAGCGGAGAAGGCTTATGTTCTTGACATGTCGCATGCCAATTCGAGGCCTAAGGACATTTTGCAAGGTTTACGAGAAGTTTCAAAGTAATAAGTCTTCAATACGGACTATTTACAATGCTCGTAGCAAGAATAAAATTATCGGCGTGATGGTCGTCCATGAAATGCGGCGACTTGTAGCAAAATTGATAGAAGCATGGATATTACTACCATCATAGGAGATGTGAGAAAACCAACATTTGTCCGTCAAGATTTGTTCTTGGCTCATCGAATGGCGTTGAGCTATTACGTTCTTTTCCCAAGGTTCTCTTCATGGATTGCACTTACAAGACAAGCAGATATAAGTTACCCTTGTTGGAGATTGTTGGTGTGGCGTCGACAAATATGACATTTTTTTTGGTTGGGCTGCATATATGGGGTCGGAGTCGCATGAGATAACTACATTTGGGCGCTTGGTATCTTGAAAGCTTTGATGAATCAATCATCCTTGCCAAGCTGTGATAGTGGCGGCAGATCTTGCGTTAATGAATGCAATTGAGGTAACTTTTCCTACCTCCCAACATTTACTTTGTCGATGGCATATCAACAAAAACATCCTTGCGAATTGTAAGAAATACTTTCGCACAAAAGTGCAATGGGATCAATTTTCCATCTGTTGGAATTTTTTGGTGGATGCAAAAATGAGCACATATATGAAGAATACTTGAAGAGGTTTCGGATGGATTTTATTGATTATCTGCTGCGGTTGAGTGCGCCATGAAGCAATGGATACGGCCGGTACAAGGAAAGGTTTGTGTCGGTTTGGACGAATAATGTAATGCATTTCGACAACAACACTGACAAGCGGTATTTAAATGTTTTCAACATTTCATTGTTTTCCATAAATTTTGTCATGTAATAGAAATATTAATTGTATCTTATTTTTAGGGTGGAGAGTCAACATGCGACTTTAAAAAACAGTTGAAATCAAGTCAAGGTGACTTTGAGACATGTTGGAGAAACAGTTGCACACCCGATTGAGACATCTCACATTGCAATCAAGGTGTCATTCACGAAAAGCCTTACAGTCGTTCTTAGAAATACAAATCGGTTATATTTCAACAACCGAGGTTTGGTGTCTACTCATGCATTGAGTCGATATACAATGAGATGACTAATATACGAAGATGGTTATATAGACCGTTGTTGTGTGGTTGTGTACTTGAAAAACAGGCTGCTTGGTACGCCTTGTGAGTCATGAGATTCTTGAGTATATAAGAAATAGTGTCAATTCCCTTGATCGAGGTTGATTCATTTTGGAGGAAATTAGATATGTTACCTACTCACGAGAATGTTGAAGTTTCGGTGAAGATTTGGATATGGACAATCGATTCAATAGCACGTATGATGAGATTCGTGAATATTATGAGAACGCTCACGAGGCGAAAAGTTGTTAATCATTAAAAGAATGATGGAGGTGAAAGGCGAAACAAACTCCTTGATTGTTCCACAGGATGAAGTCGCACTGTGGTCGTCAGAAACTGCGAAGGTAAAAGATAAATCAACTGGCGTGATCAGTTTGTTTGAGCATGTGGAGTCGATGATGAATGGTGCTCCCTTGTGATCAAGATTGTTATACGAGGTTGGTCCATCGCGGCAACCTCCCGTTCACTAGGTTGCCCACTTAAACGAAAGATTAGGTATTAATCTTCTTATATTTCGAGGATTGCTATATAAGGTTTGCTATATATATACATT
>JABEVN020004418.1:0-13542 GCA_013146195.2 Codonopsis lanceolata | reverse complement strand
CTAGGGCATGAATTATATTCTGAGACAAGCTGCCATCAGCGAATTCCCCGACCTCACGCCTGCTGTGTTTGCCTATTGGGGAATGACCTCCCCTTTTGATCGTAAAGTTCGCAAGGGCCACTCCTTTGTGCCTTATAGTGTGGAGGAGCTGGGACTGCTTGCTGAGGAGGACGCGAGATCTGGGTTATCAGGCTGGAATCCCCCTGCACTTATGGCCAACAACGTGACTGACCTCATGACTGAAATCTATAAAGCCCAGCTGTCAAAATTGCCCAAGGAAACAACAACTGATGGGGAAGTCATCATACTTTAGGGGGCTGGTGATGGCGACGCGGGCATAATGATCGGTGGTATCGCTCCCACTTCTTAATTGTAGCCTGCGCGTCACTGGAAAATGAAAACAATGCCTTTATTTTTTTATTTAAACTCTTTTATTTATTTTTTTGCATGAATATCACCACGTTTCACATAAAGCAGCATGTTTATTACCATTTATCCACATGAAGTGAATTTTAGGCACCCGTTGAAAACTCAACTCGTTAACTGCTTCGAGCTTAAGCATAAATTAAGATCCAAGACCACGTATGATTCTATATCTAATCTTCTCAATCGAGCAAGGACATATCGAGCTCAATGAAGAAATAATAGAAATAGAAATTGAACACACCACTCGAACACCAACCCTCCCGACCGAGTAGAGAAAAATTTTGCTCGACGGAAAGATATAATCGAGATAACAGGCTCGAACACCAACTCTTTTTCACGAGCAGAGGTATTCCTTACTAGTGAAAAGGAGAATAATCAAGATAACAAGTGAACATCACTCGAACACCAACTTTTTAATCGAGCAGAGACACCTCGTGCTCGATAAAAAAACATAATCGAGGCAAACATTAAACGTAGCAGTCGAGACAAAATAAATGAAGTCCAAAGTAAACTCATTTATTCATCACGACTCACAATCAAGTAGAAGTGAAAACAAACAACTTGCATACTTCCCATCGACGGTAATATTTCTTTAAATGATCTGCGTGCCATGAATGTTTCAGCTCGATGCCTTCTTCTGTCCACAACATATAGGTCTATTCCCTGACTACTTTGACAACTTGAAAAGGACCTTTCCAATTAGGAGAAAGCTTCCCCCACTCTGCTCGATGGCCTGTTGCTACAATTTTTCGGAGGACCCAATCGCCCACAGCAAATGATCGACCCCAGACTCTCTTATTGTGGTGGGCCTTTGCTCACTATTTATAATTGGTCATTCTCATTTTAGATTATATTCGCTTTCTTCCAGCAGATCGAGATCAGCTGCCCGGGCTACACTGTTATGCTTTGTATCATAATGAGACATTCTGTAGTTCAGTAAGTATATCTCTACTGGTGCCATAGCTTCTAAACCGTAAGTGAGGGAAAATGTGGTTTCACCCGTTGGGCCCCTGGCCGATGTTCTAACCGCCCATAATGCCGACGGTAATTCATCTACCTATCTTCCCGCTTTATCCTCTAAGCTTGTCTTAAGGGCATGCAAAACACAAGCATCCATTTCCTAAGTGGTACGCCTTTATTGCCAGGTGTTTCACACACACTGTCACGTTTGTGCCCTTGTGAATTTTTCCGAAAACTGAGTTCCATGATCAGAAACTATAGCCCGGGGTACACCAAAACGACACCAAATATGCTCATGTACAAAATCAATCACATTGACTTCACTAATAGTGGCCAAAGGTTTAGCTTTTACCCATTTTGTGAAGTAATCTACTGTAACCACTGTATATTTAAACTTCGAGCGAGCTTGTTGGTCCAATAGGCTCAATCTAGGCTAGAAGGGGGTGAATAGCCTAATTGTGTTTTTAAAATCCCTTTAAAAACTTTTCAAAGTGTTCTTCTTCTTTTAAGAAAGCTAACATATAAGAGTAGTTAGGGCAGCTGAAAAACTAAGAAGACAAATCAGATCAGAAGTTGCTGCTTTTAAACAATTCCGGCAGCAATCTTAAACGTAATAATAGTAGCAATTATAAGATAAGTAGAAAACAGTTCAAGCAATACACGAATCGCATTTATGAATAGTACTACATCCACTACCAAAGTGGTTAGTTTTGTATTTTGAAAGGTGCACTTGTTTATCCACTAGGTGAGAAGGTTGGATCTCTAATGGATCGTGTACAAAAATTGTTTTCAACAAAGTGTATAATGATGATAGAAACAATCAATGAATAATTGTTCTCTCAAGTGCTAAAGTAAAGAATAGTTAATGACAAACTAGAAGAAGCTGAAAGCAAGTAATGAATAACAGATCTACAGCTTCAGGAAGTTTGGTGAAGTGTTAGTTCTTGTCCTTTAGATCTTTTGAATGTTTTAGTATTGAAGATGAAGCTTGAGTATTGAATGTGCAAAAGATGTTATTTTCTTAGGATCTTCAAAAACTTGAATATATACCAGGGGAGATCTTCAGGACCGTTAAACTGAGAGTGAAGAGATTGTGTATAACGATATAATGCATTGAATGCATTTTGGCGCTTTGTAGAATGAGTACAGCAACAGGCATCAGAGATGCAGTGATTGCAGAGGCAGACATTACCAAACAGAGTAAGGTTTCAGCTTGTAGGCATTACAGCTTGAAAAGTCTTCTTAGCCAAAAAAAGGTAATGTCTTCAGTCTTCATGATTCAGACGACAGTCTGGACAAATTGTCTATGCAGATAGTCTGAAGTCGGATAATGACATGATTGACTTCTTTGGAGGGAAATCTGATGAAGATAAATTAAATATTATTTGACTAGATATTAAAAATATCTAGATCAAATAATATGTGACCTAATTCCACGTGTCCGGCTGAACTTTGATTTTGAACTGAGCAAACTTCGAAGTCAGTTGTTGAACCGTGCTTTCAAGGCTACTGTTGAAGCTTGCTCGTCCGCGCCTTGGAGAGACTAACACTAAACTTGTTCTATTACACCCTTGATTCTAAGACAGTTGCCACACTAACTGCACGCACGTTGACCTATTAGCCATCGCGTGCAATAGAATCAAAAGATGACTCAACCAAATCTAGAACCTGTGAGGGTCAACAATTTCCTCCTATTTGCTTGATGTCATCATCTCAGCTACTAGCAGACTTTGAATCATGCACTGAGATAATAACATGTCTTAAAAAAAAATTATTCAAGTAAAGCAGACATGCCTTTCAGAGCAGAAATCTTAGTAGAGAGATAGCTGTACTAGGTACTTACAAGATAAGGTACGAAGAACAAGTACAAAGTTTAAGCAAAGTTTAAATCTTGACAATGAGCAGGATATAAGCAGTTTAAAGATTTAAACGCGAAGTTTAAATAGGCATGATAAGAAAATAAAGAATGTAATCATAATCCAAAATATATTCCATCTGTAAGTAAAACAGGTTGTTTAACAGCAGAGTTTGAACCATAAAAAGTTAGAACAGAAGAGTTATACCAGTTTAGAATAAGTTGGATTGAGTTCGGTGGCGTTCTAAGTAGTCACCAACCTAAATCCTGATACGGTCATTGAGACGTTCTTGAAGTCTGTTCTGTTCTTCCATCAGTGCTTGGTTCAAGTAATGAGTAGCTCTTTCCTCCCCGATGGCAAAGAACCCTTCGCCGATCGCCGCCTCTCTCGGTTGGCGCTGCCAACATGATGAAGAATGTGTGAAGTCGTGGACGACACGCTCAATAATGATAGCGCGAGCCAAAGAGTTTTTAAGCTCGTCGAGGAGTTGACGAATGCTAACGTGTTGGGAGTGGAGCATACTCATCAAAAGACTTCTGCTGGTCTTGAATGAGGAAGCGGTGGGTGGTGAAGGCTTGAACAATGTCATTCACAAGCTGCTTAACTATCTTCCCAAGGTAAAAAATGGTGGCATGAGTGGCGTTTAAGCCGTATTTCATCACCTTAATCTGCTGAGCCATGGAAGAAATCGTGCCATTTAGACGCTCAAGTTGGGCTTGATTGGTTCGAAGGAGATCTATGAGCAGGGTCAACAGAGTTGGAGGGAAAGAAATGTGGGTTAAGGTTGATGGGGATGAAGTCGTCGGCGGGGTTGAGATGTGGAGGATGAAAAAAGGTCAAGGTGGATGGAAGAGAGTGAAAGAGAGGGTTGTTTGGAGAAGACGGGACAAGAGGGTTAGGTGGTGGAGGAGAAGTGAAGGTCGGGGGTCAAGTTCCATGTCAGTGTCTGAATCACTAACAAAGGGAGTGGAAGGAGGAGAAATAGATGGAAGGAAAGAAGAGGGAAAAGGGGATTCTGGGAGAAGAATAAAGTTCGGAGAAGAGATGTATCATACATTAGTTAGATGATAATGTTGGTTTTCAAAGTTTTTAGATATAAGACTTTTACTATTATTACCAATAGAAGATGTACATCTCAGATTAGTTAGAACGTGATGTTGATTTTAATTTTAGATAAAAGACTTTCACTATTATTACTAATAGAAGATATATCCTACATTGGTTAAAAAATGATATTGGTTTTAAAAGTTTTAAAATAAAAAACTTCTACTGTTATCATCAATATAAGAGAAGAGATATACCCCACATTGTTTAGAAATAGACGTTGGTTATAATTTTTTTTAAATAAAAGACTTCTACTATAATTACCAAATGAGGAGATGTATCACACATTGGTTAGATATGATTCGGTTTTAAAAGTCTATCATTATTACCAATAGAAAAAAAGTATTTTACATTGGTTAGAAAAGTGATATTGATTTAAAATGTATTTAGATCATGTATCTCATATTAGTTACAAAGAAATGCATCTCACATTAGATAAAAATGAGTATTGGTTATAAAAGTCATTAAATGAAGATATTTTTGTGTTATTACTAATATAAAAGATGTATTCCACATTGTTTAGAAAGAAATATTGGTTAATAAATCTTTAGATAACGGACTACTATTAGAGAGTAGGCCAAAATACGAATTACCGTCCAAGGTTTCCACCCAATCCCAAAGTGGTATCGAACCTAAGGTTTGTGCCAAACTCATACTTAACATTTCAAATTGTCCCATTTTGCACCCTAGCCCCCGGGGTTAAAAAAAACTAACAGAAAGTTAGCATGTGCATCTCACATGCAGGGGTAATTTAGTCATTTTTTTAAATTTGTTTCTTTAATTCATCTTCTCGCCCGAACATGGTCCACCTCCGACGGCTCCCCACTCCGAAATTTCGAGGCCGGCCTTAACATCTCCAACCTCCTTTCCTCGGCTCGGCTCGCCTCGCCACTGTCTCCGACAACAAGACCGTCTGTCTCTTTCAAGTAATTTTGCTTCCATTGACACATATCTTGATGAGTGAAAACCATATATGATCGAGAAAGAGAGAGAGGGGGGAGAGAGAGAGAGAGAGAGAGATCTCATCCACCTCCATAATCGATTCTTAAAACTTTTCCACAAAAAAAAAGAAAAGAAGAAGCTAAAAGTAACAGATCTGCTCCACCTTCATAATTGATTTCCCCGTAATCGATGAGAGGATGAAGATGTGGCCGAAGACGAGAGGATACATAAGAGTAATCAATTAATTCTCCACCACCTCGATAATCTATGTCCCCGTTAATTCGGCTTGCCTGACAATCTCCTCCACTGAACCCATTGTCAACATCTTCAACTCGATTGTTCTTCATCTTCTCTTCTTCTAACCTCACTTTCTCTCTCTACCCTTCGTAGATCACCAATAAATCAACAACCCACCCCAAACCCTAATTTCTCCTTGCCCTAAAATTACGAACAAATATATGATTTTCAATCCCACATTACCAACCCAAGGAAGCTAAATTTGTAAAAGGACTAAATTACCCATGCAAGTGAGATGCACATGCTAACTCTCTTTTAGTTTTCTAACGCCCGTTAGGGCTAGGATGCAAAGTGAGACAATTTGAAATGCTAGGTATGAGTTTGACACAAACCTTAGGTTGGGTACCACATTAGGATTGGGTGGAAACCTTGGGGGTAATTAATATTTTGGCCTAGAAAGTATGTATACTACATGGTTAGAAAGTGATGTTGGTTTTAAAAGTCTTTAGATAAAAAACTTAACTTTCATTACCAATAGAAATAGAAAATAAGTATCTCATATTATTTAAAAATGAATAATGATTTTAAAAGTTTTTAACAAAAAAACTTCTACTATTATTATCAAGTTAGATGTTAGTTTTAAAAGTCTATTTAAATCAAATATTTTTACTATTATTATTTATTACTAATACATAATATGTATCTCACGTTAGTTATAAACTTATGTTAATTTTAAAAGTATTTAGGTAAAAAAAACCGTTTAATATTATTAACAATAGAAAAAAAATATAACTATAGAGTTTAACAATCCAATTATAATGTCCAAAAGCTATATTATTATTACAAAAAAAATGTATCTCAAGTGCTAAATAACTAGTTGAGGCAAAAGTGAGAGAGAAGGAACTTCTTTATGATGGAATTGATTTTGAAACTCCAACCCTTGCCCTTTCAATAAAGGAAATGGATGATTTTTTACTGGCACGAAATAATCGTCAATTTTACCACTGGACTTTGAACAATCTTTAAATTTTGTTACTGTACTATTTTTTGAGCGAAATTCTCATTGTAGTTTCAAATAATGTTACAATTTAGTCATATCATTAACTATCATCCAATTCTTAACAAAATTAATTTCGCTCACCTCCCCTATGTTTTTATAAATAGGTATAAAAATCTTTAATGATAATTGATGCTCAAAATTAGGGGATGTAAGTTATAGTTATTGACAGAAGTTTTCTAAACGAATTGTCAATTTAGTAATACTGACATAAATTATTAATGGAAACATTTAAAATAACGCATTGTTAAAAAATAATACTTATATAAACGATTATTATTCATGAAAAAAATGAATTGTTAACATGACATAGTTTTCATATTGGCTAATGGCTATTACAGGTTGAGTTCAAACTTTTACTTTTGGGTTAACATCACCATTAGTACCTGTATTATGAAACTTCCTACTAGTAGTCCCTAATTTGAAAAAAATGTACAACACTAACCCTAAGTTGGCCTTTTTCGTATGCCATTAGTCACTCGGATCGATGTCGTTACCTGGTATGCCATATAATGGGCATGTGCGCACTCATGTGAGTTTTTGTAAGGACAAACATGTTCAAAATTAAAAAATAAATGACGTCAAAATCTCCCCCTCCCCCACTTTTGGCCTCATCAATTCCCATTGTAAACCCCAACGACCCAACCCCCATCCCCCCCGAACATCAAAGCTCCCTTATTTCCTCTCCATGTACTTTCATCAGAATCAACACCCATCTCTCTCTCTCTCTCCCTCTCTCTCTCTCTCTCTCTCCATGTGAATTAATTCAATGCATTTCAAGATTCAAGTACTTCATTTTTGTTATAAACTTGGGGATCATGCTGTTGAATTGATTTGAGCCAAGATCAAGGTGTATTAGCTCCGGCATGGCCACCCTTGATTTCGGTAATGAGCCAGATAATGAGTTATCCTCGTACGGACTAAGAAGTACACAGAGGATATTGCGTATGGATTTGTCTTTTTGGGTCATCGGCGGAAATACTAGAAGTTGGGTTTTAAATTTATTTTATATTAGAAAATTTATGTTTTTCTTTTTAAAAGTGATGTGCCCCCCCAAATTTGGTCATGAAGAAAGCACATGCAATTATCACGTGTCGATCACGAGCTAAAAACAAGAGCCCCCCGCAGCGATAAGTTCATTGAGCAAGACATCCGATCAACAACCATATTCACTCACCGACTAAGCCTAGTCGACAGGTCTTTCCTCTCCGACTGTGGGACCATGCCGGAAGGAACATGGATCACACATCGAGCAAGTATAGCTTGACGAGGCCATGCCTATCCGACCAAACGCAAACGCCCGCCAAAGTCAATCTCATAAAAAGGAAAGGTTTCTTAACTTGGCCGGATTTTCTTTGTAAATCCACTAGAATCCAGTCCTTACGCCTACAATCACGGGGACGATCGCCAAATCCTAAAACAATCAACATATGACTCCTAATCCGACTATGATTCTCAAATTGGGGCATATATATACCCTCTCTTAAACCTTAAAAAGGTACACACATTTTAAGTCTCAAAACTCTACCAAATTGCTTTCTCTCCAAAGCATCGATACTTACTATCACGTCGGAGTGGGTTTTGAGAGGTCTTGTTTTGCATTGTCGCTAAGGTGTTTTTGTGATTTTGATAGGTTCCCATAAGCATAAATATACTTCAATCACATCCGGATGGCCCAAAACTCAGTTTTGTACCATCGAAAAGATTTTCGAATTGGCATAAGCTTATCATGGAGGTCCAAACACTACAACAAAAAGTGTTTTTAAGGACGCTCGATTGTGTCCTTAAATCCAGCTTTATAGGACGCATTATTTGATAGGACGCAAACTTAGTCATCCTATCTAAAGGGGTAGCGAAAAGTTAATAGGACACTTGTGGGCAACTTAATAAAGTATATGTTTTAGAACGCCTTTAATCGTCCCATAAAAACCGTCCTAATATCTCTTTACAACAATGGTCTATTGCGTCCTAATATAGTAGTATGATAGGACGAGAAAAAACGTCCTAATATATCATGTTGATAGGACGAATTTTCTTGTCCTAATATAGCATCTTGATAGGACGAATTTTGTCGTCCTAATATATCATCTTGATATGACGAATTTTGTTGTCCTAATATATCATCTTGATAGGACAAAGTTTAACGTCCTAATACCATATTGTGATACGACACGTTTAGGCATCTCAATATTACCATTTGATAGGACGACATTGGGTGTTCTCAACATTAGATTATAGGACAGCCATGCCCCTACAATTTTTGGAACTATGGCGTCCTAAGAAGCACTTACACTTCACATATTAGGACGATCTATGGCGTCCTAATTGAATTTTAAAAAAAGTATCTTACAAAATAATGCTTTAAAAGTTTTGCATATACCACTATAATAGGCATCAATATTCACATGTCACTAAAAAACATACACTTAAAAAGGAAAATCAAGACATTTGAAATTAACTTTTTAATATTAAAACATAATAATGTCATACAAATTTATCTTTAACCAAGATATCCCAAAAACATAGTCTAATACTTGAACATTCACTAACCAACATCTTCTAAGAAAAAAAGAAGAAAAAAAAACATAACAAAAACAAAGTTGAACCTAAAATCTAAACATAGTAAATAAACACTAAAAGCTAATAAAGATAATTGTTCCATGAAACCGAAAAAGCAATCATGTATTCGCAACTTAACGCATTTCATCCACTGACACCACCTACAATTTGACAACATGTGTATATATATATATATATATATATATATATATATATATATATATATATATATATATATATATATATATATATATATTAGTATTATGGAAACGTTCATTTATCATAAACAACATAACCAAACACACTAATACAACATACCGTAGCAAAATTGCAAGGCCATGCAACGCTTGCTCCAATGGCATCTCCAATTGTCACAAATAATCCATAAGACCCGACCAAACGTTCATTTCTTTTTACCGGTACTTCAATGTGTACTTCGCACCAATTTGGTCCAATTTCTTCGCCACCTACTTCTGTGGTGGGGTCTAAGCTATGAACCCATCCTTTAGCTATAATCTCAGTCGGATCTGTTATACTTTTGAGGTAAACCTCGATTCCCTCCTAAATGTCAAATTCAATAAATGTTTAAAACAAAACCCAATATAATCAAACAAAGGCTAAGCTACGTTAAAGACATGTAAAGATAACTAGAGTTATTCGTTCGTATTACATTCAACAAGTAGTCGGTTGAAATAAAATTCCACCACTCGATAGGTCATTCGAAGAAAATAATTGGAGTTCAAGACCTGTTACTTCCCATGTCCGTTCAATGAAGCCATTTGTAACGGTACATCTTACTTTAGTGTTGTAACTGCACATCTTACTTTAGAGAAAATGACTAAGACTAGAGACCATACACTCGTTTCACAATATCAAAGCTCTCTTGACTTGTCTTATTTCACAAAACCAGATCTCAGAAATAGCATAAAAAGCTAGAAACAAGGGACCTTATATATATACAATACTATTCAATATTACTAATTAATGCCACACAACCCATCTTTCTTTTTCCTTCACATTTATTTCTCAATCTTCTTGACTAGAATGTAGATGAAGGAAAATTATATTATCGTAATTTGTTAGAAGAAAATGAATATACACAAAAATGATTAAAACAATAGAATTTAGTTACCTGAATAGGTTGAGGTTGGTGGCCTATCCTACGATGGTCTTTGGATGCACCACCAACACTTGCATTTGAACCATTAGAAGCATTAGGACCATTCACATTACTTCTTATCTCCCTTAGCTCAGCCCTCATTTCTTCCATTTGACTACTCAAATTCTCATACGATTTCTTCAATTGCATATTCTCCCTATGAGATGCAGAACGACTTGGAACTTCACCCCAAACATCAGATGTGCGGACACCTAACCCATACATGCGTGCACGACCTTGTGGATCTTTTCCTAAAATTGTAGAAAGCACATCATCGTGCCCAAAGTTCATCAAGTGACCCTCGGGAGTTGAGATTTTAGTTCTTGCATTTGCTCCTGTAAAATAGGGCATACAAAGCATATTAACTATCTCAGACATGAGCCATATTTGTAATTTCTTCATGAGTATCTCAGACAAGTGTTATTCTAAGTATCTAACAGATAAATGTTTTGTAAGAATTTTAGCAATTAGAGATTTTTTATTCACAAATTGCTTGTTTATTACAAGTTCACCTAGCTTCATATAACCCTTCACATGAAACTCTTTGGTTGATGTTTCATGATGCAAACTAGTAAGTCCTCATATGTGACGACCATATAAAGATTTCTAATAAATCAAGGAGTATGCAATATTGATGCACATCGACCAAATTCCTCATATCACTCAAACTAATGGTGGTCACGATTTATCAATTCTAGACTAGACATTTTATTGTCCTCAAATGTAAAAGAGTGACTATCGCACTTTAATTTTAATTGTACAGCCTTCCAGAACAGAATTGATGCCTTGAATTTCAAATAACTATAATCAGCACCAAGGATTAGGAGATATTGCTTCCCATAAAAAAAATAGTCTCATAAGAACATAAATGGAAACTAAAAAATTATGTATCGTCATGAAGTCACATTACTTGTAGAATTTAAAAGACATGTTTCATAAAGTTCTCAAACTCGTAAGAAGTTACGTAGAAAGAACAGACATGTTTCCTAGCAAATAATTTAAATTCTCGAATATTATAACATTAAAGGAAGAATATGAACAAGGTAGAGATATAAAATACATACTATTGCTTTTGAAGCTTCTTCATTTTTTGAGGCTCCATCTTTAGAATAAAATGCGACAAACAAATCCATTCGAGATGGATAATATCCCAATTCTTTTTTCTATGCTCAAAAAAAAAAAAAAAACAAACATAAATTCTTTAGGGCAACTAAGGTAAGATAATAATTGCAAGTGGAGTTCAGCGTTGGGGTTATTGTACCTTTTCTTCGCGAATTCGAGCATAACTCTTTTTGCCCGTGACTTGCACCATTTTCTTCTTTTGCGATTTTCTTGATTTTTTTGCTAATTATCTAAAAATGTAATAAAAATTAAAGGGATATTTCAATGAGTAGAAGATATCAAAAACATTGGAAAAAAGTATACGAACTTCCTTCTTGTTCCACTCTTCAACAAGCTTTGTCCATTGTGCTTGATGAACTTTTGGGGGTTTTTTTTTAAAAATTTGCTCTTGAAATGGCAACATTGGATTGTAGTACATTTTATTTATCCTTCCTCTCCAATTCCTTACCTTCTTTCCAAAAGATTGTAGTAGCCAACTCTCACAACCAGGGGGAAGATCAAACCTTGACTATAAAACAAAATTTAAGAATATTTAGCTTATTAAAACGAAATCTAATGCTAATAAATAAGCTTTCTACTTACATGTAGCGTATCCAACATATCCTTTTTCATTTCTTTGCTAACCGTGCCATTGCTTATCAACCAGGCAACATCCCCCGATCTCGCCATTGATCCCATGAAATGAGTCAGTTTAGATGTATTTTCTTCATCCACGGGCTGTCCCAAGTCATTGAACAACACTTTTATTCGATCCCCTTTAGTTTGCTTCCAAATCTTACGCATGTAGGTCGGGCCTCGAACTCTCTTGCGCATATTTCCTATAACTATTAATAGAAAACAAAAACAATTCAAAGGAACTATATAAGCATGCACAATTGAAGTAAATAACTATAAAGTTTTGAAAAAGTTTAAGGAAGACATAAGCATAGATTATCTTTTACCTAAGGGTTCCGCTGGTTCATCATATCTTTCTTCCATAAAATCCTCCATATCTTCCTCGCTAGCATTGTCCATAGTTATGTTACGCCTGCGATTTCTGGACATTGATGTAATTGTTGTGCTATATACAAGAAAAAGAGACATTATATTCAAATACACAAAATATCAAAAAGTAACTATATTTACACTTCATATGTTTGACCAAACAAGTTATGTAAAAAAATGATAACATCAAAAAACTAATATAAGGGAAAAAACATTAATATGGATGAAAAAGATATCATAGATAGTATCGCTTCTCAAATATGAAGTCACCAACAACAAAAAAACAGAAGTCACCAACAAATAAAAAAAAACATTATTTTAGCCATCCAATAATCTAAATCAAGTTATGTCCATTTCATCTGCATTCCCATCTATAACCTCCATATCCTTATCAACGGTAGCTCCATTAACACCCTCTCTAATCCAATGAACATCCTCATTCTCATCATGAGAAAGAACATTGGATGCTTCGCTTTGCAAGTATGTCTCGATGTCATCATCGAGTCACGTTCCATCATATCGTAGGTGTCCCTAGTTGTTGTCTTGACAAAACATGCCATCCTTTGTTTAATGGATCTTCAACATAGAATACTTGTTGTACTTGAGCTAGCACAAAAGGCTCTTTGAGGCTTCAATCCTTTAAAATTGAGTAGAGTGAAACCATTCTCATCTTCCTTTTTCCTCTTTCCTTTTTGAGATCCATCGCGCTTGAACAAAACAATTTTTTTGTTTTTACGTATAGTATAACTCAATGACATCATTTAAAACCCCATAATAGGTCAAATCCCTAATACAGGATTGTTATCTCTAGAGCTTGAAAAACTTGATGTCATGGCATCAAGCATAACCCACTATTTTGAGTTTTCCTATACCTCTCACTTTTTATATGAAATCTGAAACCATTTATAATATAACCCTTGTATTTTTCACAATCTCAATAGGACCCTAGCCAAAATCCTTAAGTCATCGAAATTTGTTCATCGACGTACAACTCATCGACTGGTTTAAAGAAAAAATATTAAGAAACACATATAATTTGGCACAAAGCGCTTGTATGGACATAGCTTTCTATTTTACTTACATGACTTCGAAACCATATAGCAAATTTTCACTATGCTCAAGTTGAATATCACGCC
>JABEVN020004417.1:0-13550 GCA_013146195.2 Codonopsis lanceolata | reverse complement strand
AATAATGAACCATTTATAAATTCAGTCCCTCGAGTGATTTTTTTAATGTACAAGCTCGGAAATGAAGTCACCACAGATACCCATATTTCTCCTTTTCCTAATCCTACTTGTTGTATGTATCCCCTATACCCGTCCGGTTACCTTTGGTGCAAACGACACAGATCGTCTTGCACTACTAGCCATTAAATCAAAATTTCACTTGACCCTCAAGGGGCATTTACTTTTGAATGATTCGCCTCATTATTGTCAACCCATTGTGCCAATATGTGCATTACCGTCATTAAAGAAGTTATACCTTTAAATCTTTCATCTCGGGCTTAGTGGTTCCTTTGTTCCATACATTGGGAACTTAAGCTTTCTCAAAGTGATTCGACTCTCGAGAACAATTTTGATGGAGAAATTCCAGCAACTTATCGCACCGCACCTACCTCACTTTTCTTGGGCTAGCCACAATAAGCTAGTCGGAAAATACCAAAAGAGTTTAGCTCTTTTGACGATGCTTAAAGCACTTATCATTCATTTCAACAATTTAAGTGGCGGAATTCCACTCTTGATAGGGAATCTCACGTCTCTTGAAGCCATAAACCTTAGTGGTTGTCACTTGGGTGGAAGCATACCAGATATCTACCATAAGCTGAGAAGCCTAAGAGTTCTTCAATTTGGTATAAACAACCTCACCGGCACAATCCCTTCATCTATTTTCAATCTTTCCTTCCTAGAGACTTTCTCCCTTACTGATAATCAACTTGGGGGCATTCTTCCAACAAACTTAGGTTTGATGCAACCTCATCTTCAAGGAATTTCTTTAGGGTTCAATCACTTTGCTGGATCCCTTCCACCATCGATATCAAACTGCTCGGAATTAAATTACCTTAGTGTAGTCGGTAATCAATTTGATGGGAAGGTAGCAATTAATTTTGGTAACCTCCAAAATCTCAGACACGTTCTTTTGGGTCAAAATAATCTTGGAAGTGGGGAACATGATGAAATGACATTTATAGATTCTTTGACCAATTGTAGTAACTTGGAACAATTGAGTCTTGAATACAACAAATTCAAGGGGATGCTACCAGCATCCTTAGGAAATTTTTCAGGCCACTTCACCAGCCTATCGCTAAGCCATAATTCATTTTATGGAAGCCTCCCTTCATCAATAGGTAATCTTTTCAACCTAAATGTCTTGGTGTTGTATGAAAACCAATTCACAGGCTCTATTCCCATTAGCATTGGTAATCTTCTAAACTTAAGAATATTGTTCTTATATTCTAATAATTTTTTTGGTAACATTCCTGATTCTATTGGTAACTTGTCATTGTTAATTAAGCTAGAGATATCCAACAACAAGTTAGAGAGCACCATACCCTCAAGTCTTGGGAGCTGCCGTAACCTGCAGTCATTGACCCTTGATCAAAATAACCTGAGTGGAAGCATACCTAGAGAAATTTTTGAACTTCCATCACTTTCAATTGTTTTGGATCTCGGAAGGAACCATCTGTCTGGACCACTTCCAGTTGAGGTTAGCAGCCTAAGAAACTTAGGAATTCTTTCTTTGTCTGAGAACAAGTTGTCGGGTGAATTGCCAAAGAGTCTTGGCAGTTGCACCAGTCTTGAGATCTTAGAATTGGGTAATAACTTCTTTCGGGATCCATTCCCACATCACCGAAGTTCCTTAAAATCTCTCCAAAGCCTTAACTTATCACATAACAACTTCTCCGGACCTATTCCAAGATATTTCGAGGAAAATCATTTGGAGAAACCTGGATATATCTTTTAATGATTTTGAGGGTGACATGCCGATGAAAGGAGTTTTTGCCAATTCAAGTGCAATATCAGTCGTAGGGAACCATCGACTTTGCGGGGGCATGCCTATACTTCGATTGCGTAAATGCAGTTTCAAAGACTCAAAAGTGACAGACCATAATTTGTTTTGTTTTAAATATTCCTGATTCTCTGTACAAGACTCTTGGTTAGTCATTCATTGTATTTAGTATTGTTCTCTCATCTTCCAAAAGCTGGTGAAGTTGTATATATAGGTTGTCTCTTCAATCTTTATGAGATGAGTTCAGTTCTTCATTCTCCTTTCTTGGTTGTTTAATTCTTTCCCTTAATCTTCTCCTTCTTGTCTCATTCTTTCATGGTATCAGAGCTCACCATAGCCATGGGTGATGAATCTATAACTCCCAACAAAACCACATGAGCCTCCTCTTCTTCTTTGCAGTCAAACTACAATCCCTCTCTTCCTCTTTTCTTCAACATCCAGTCTGTGATGTCTCATTGTCTCTTAAACAATGAGAATTACATCAACTGAGCTCTCTTTACTTCTTGCTTGACACCCATCGACTTTACGCCACCATTACTCAAAAAATCCCTCCATCAAAACTTCTTGAAGACGGTGTGACGGAAAAACCCAGCCTATGATTTCTTTATTCAAGCCTCGGACTTAGTTAAGTGCGGATCAAGGCCACGGTGTCGGCGAAATTCAAACCCATGTCAATCCTTGCAAAGCGCTCCGGACGCATGGGATCTTTTGGCAAAAGAGTTTGGTGTTTCATCCATAATCCACTTGCAGAAACTTCGGATGATTTCCATGACTTGAAGAAAACTCGACATGTCCATTCGAATGTACTTACTCAAAGCTAAATCTCGGCTCAAGCTTTAGCAAGTGCGGGTGAACCGGTGTCAAATGACATGTTGTGGAGAAGGATTCTTGGAGGACTTGGAACATCATACAAAGAGTTCATTACGTGCGTAACTCAAGAGGTCCAATTTACGTGAGTGACTGCAAGATCTTTTATTGCAAGAAGAGGCCTTGCAAGAAAAATTCATCCGTCATTGAACTCACCACTGCCTTGGCTGCTAATAAAGTCAATTCAAGTTCGACTTCAAAGCGAAAACAGGTAATACTTCTTCTCGGTCTCGGTTTATTACAATTGATAGAAATCAGTTTGGTGCTCTTGGATTTTTTCCCACACAAGGCTGGAATAGAGGTGGGGAAACCGGGGTCGTGGCCAAAAATGGTGGAAAAATAAAGGACAAGGTCGCGGTACCCACTCCAAATCATCACCGGTATCGCCCAAAGCTTTGTTTCCCAACATGTTCAACGGTTTCATCACCCTAATCACTACATGTCTCTAATCCATACATATTCTTGATCCTAATACTCCTTGCCAAATTTGTAATAAGTTAGGCCATCGAAACCACATGTGCGAGAGAGAACTAATGTTGCCTACTGCGCTTGATACCCACAAAATTCATACCAATCTTCTCTTCCATCTCCCATGGCTCAACAATCCTATGTCCTGGATTCAGGTGCAACGAATCATATGACATCCACCACTCAAGGCATGCACGACTACTCTCCTTACTCAGGTACCGACAAAGTTGTTATTGCAAATGGGTCTCAATTACCTATCAGTTTCGTTGGTAATTCTTCCTTTACTCATGGTGCTCATTCTTTCTCATTAAAAAATGTCTTGTGTGTCCCCACGATGCATAAATCCTTGTTGTCTATCCGCAAGTTTTCTTCTGATAATAACTGTTATTTCGAACTTGACGCTTCTGGATTTCGTGTTAAGGACAATCGCATTTGCGAGGCGACAATTCTTTACAGCGTGCTTCGGGTGGGTGTACCGGTATCATTTTCTTCAAATTCATCTGTTAATCCTCTTGCTCTTGTTGGTGAGCGAGCATCTCCTCGCAGATATGGCATTCTCGCCTTGGTCACCCGTCATCACAGGTTTTTCATTCTCTTGTTCGTAAGTATCAGATTCCGATTAGCGGATCTGTCAATAACAAAAGCATGTGCCATGTATGTCCTCTCGGAAAGTCATGTAATTTGAAGTTTAATATTCGAAATTTCAATTCTATGCAACCTCTAGATCTACTCCATTTAGATGTATGGGGTCCATCCCCGGTTGTATCAAACTCTGGATTTCGATATTATTTTTCTATTGTTGATGATTTTTCTCGTTATGTGTGGTTGTTCCCTCTCATTCATAAATCTGATGTCTTTCAAGTGTTCGTTCAATTCAAAACTCAAATTGAAAATCAGCTTTCTAGAAAGATTTCTGTTGTACACACTATTAAGACTGTTCAATCTGATGGAGGAGGCGAGTTCGTAAATCGTCAATTATCTGATTTTTTGATTCTTCATGGAATTAAGCATCAGTTAACCTGCCCATACACACCCCAGCAAAACGGGGTAGTCGAGCGCAAACACCGTCACATCGTAGAAATGGGATTGTGTCTTTTAGCTCAGTCTAAAGTTCCAGAAAAATTTTGGCTTGAGGCTTTTACAACAGCTGTGTTTCTCATAAATCGCTTGCCCATGCGACAGTTAGGATATATTTCTCCATTTCAAAAATTACTCAAGCGGGTTCCTGATTACAGATTTCTGAAAACTTTTGGTTGTATTTGTTTTCCCCACTTGGTACCGTACACCAAGCATAAATTGCAACCCAAATCTACTCCGTGTGTTTTCTTGGGATATGATTCTGCTCGCAAAGGATACAGATGCTTTGATTCAACAAATGGCAAACTTTATATCACTCGGCATGTTCTTTTTGATGAGAGTTATTTTCCCTTTGTTTCTAACCCATTTGTTAGCTCAGTCCGCTTGCCAACCTGTCAAGCCTCCATTGCAGTCCAGACCTGCTCCTCATGAAGGTCCTTTACTTGCTCCCAGTTCCTTATTGGGAAGTCATTCCACTTCAACACCAATGATGTCCCAAGACTGCAGTTCAACTCTTCCTCATAGAAATATTGGGGGCACTAACTTATCTTCCACCCCAGTAACTCCAGTTGATCAAGTTACTAATGAATCACACTCAGTTTGTCCAGCTTCTGGCCCATCCAGTTTGAGGCCTTTATTCCAGCACAGTCCAATCCCTTTTGCATTGCCTTCTCCTCACAGTGCTACCTCTAACAGCTCTGCGTCCACTCCTCCGTTACGTTACAAAAGCATAAATGAGTTGGTTTACAAACATCCCATGCCGCATGCTCGTTTGTGCCTGGCGATTCTCCGCTCTTTGAGCCAAATACTTTCAAGCAGGCTTCTCCCCATCCTCATTGGCAACACGCAATGAGCGAGGAGCTACAAGCTCTTCACAAAAATGCTACTTGGACACTCGTCCCTAGTGATCCAAATGTTAATGTTGTAGGAAGTCGCTGGGTTTACAAAGTTAAACGTCGAGCTGACGGTACTATAGAACGCTATAAGGCCAGACTTGTTGCACAGGGGTTCACTCAACAAGAAGGGGTTGACTACGAGGAAACTTTCAGTCCTGTGGTCAAACCTCCAACTATTCGAACAGTTCTCACTATAGCTCAATCAAAATCATGGCCCATTCAACAACTCGACGTTCGGAATGCCTTCTTGAATGGCATTTTAACTGACGATGTTTATATGGCTCAACCACCGGGCCATGTTGATCCAAATTTTCCAGATTATGTTTGCAAGTTACATCGTGCTATATATGGGCTCAAGCAATCTCCGCGACTTTGGTTTCAGCGACTTCACGAATTCCTTGTGACTCTCGGTTTTTTCAATAGTAAATCTGATAGTTCACTTTTTATTCGTCATTCCTCCGTCTCAACCGTTGCTATCCTAGTGTACGTTGACGACATTATCATCACAGGGGATACCACGAAGGAGGTGTCCGATGTTATTGACGCTATTTGTTCCAAATTTGATAGCCGTCGGTTAGGTGATTTGGGGTTTTTTCTAGGCATCGAAACAATTCGGACGTCTACGTCTCTTACTCTCAGGCAGTCCAGATATGCATCAGATTTACTGTAAGTTTAATATGGACAATTGTAAACCTTGCACCAACTCCTCTCGCTCCAGTTCACATCTATCGCCTCACAATGGGGATCCTCTTTCAAATAGTACAGTTTATAGGAGCATGGTTGGTGGGCTTCAATATCTCACCTTGACGAGACCAGATATAGCTTTTTCCGTCAATCAAGTGTGTCAGTTCATGCACGATCCAAGGACATCGCACCTTCAGGCTGTCAAACGGATACTTCGGTATGTTAAAGGTACAATTTCAGTTGGCCTCACATTTCACTCTTCTTCGGATTTATCTCTTCTGCTTTTTGACGCCGACAAGGTGTTCTCCCGATGATCGCCGGTCAACTACCGGTGCATGTGTGTTCATCTGCCTAATCTTGTTGCTTGACCGCTAAGAAGCGCCCATCGTTTTCGATCCAAGAGTGAGGCGTAGTATCGTGCATTGGCAACCACAAAGATTCGAACTAAAATGGTTCGCCTATCTCTATCGTGAATCGGGTATAGCTCTTCCTCGCTCCCTTTGTTGTACGTGACAATCAATCTCGCTATTTACATGTCCAAGAATCCCGTTTTTCACGCCGTACAAGGCACATTGAAATAGACTACCACTTTGTGCGTGAACTACAACAACGTGGTTTTCTTCGTCTTCGACACGCCTCAAGTATTGATCGCCTTGCGGATATGTTCACCAAAAGTCTTTCCCGACCACGCCTCTGTCTCAGTTATCCAAGCCGCAGCCTTCGCTCTACTATGCTTGGCTTATGGGGGTGATGCACCATAATTTGTTTTGTTTTAAATATTCCCGATTCTCACAAGACTCTTGGTTAGTCATTCATTGTATTTAGTATTGTTCTCTCATCTTCCAAAAGCTGGTGAAGTTGTATATATAGGTTGTCTCTTCAATCTTTATGAGATGAGTTCAGTTCTTCATTCTCCTTTCTTGGTTGTTTAATTCTTTCCCTTAATCTTCTCCTTCTTGTCTCATTCTTTCAAAAAGGACGACGAAAATTGTCTACTGTACTCATGGTAGTCATCTCATTGACGTCAACGCTTCTGGGTGTAGCAATTATGTCATCTTTCTTGTTTTGTTGGTGCACAAAGAAAAGAAAAGATCAGCAATCGGGAATCGTGTTGAAAGAATCATTCTTGAAGGTTTCTTATGAAAGGCTACTCAAAGCAACCGATGGGTTCTCTTCTTAAAATTTGATTGGTGTAGGTGCCTTTGCCTCCGTTTACAAAGGAATCCTCGATGAAGATGGTTTGATTGTTGCCGCCAAAGTACTAAACCTCCAAAGACGAGGGGCTTCAAGAGTTTTATCGCAGAGTGTAATGCCTTGAGACATGTCCGACATAGGAATCTTGTTAAGGTCATAACTTGTTGCTCAAGTGTTGATTTTCAAGGCAATGATTTCAAAGCTCTTGTCTACGAGTTCATGCCGAATGGGAGTCTAGATCGGTGGCTGCACTCAAGTCCTAGTGCACCGAATGAGGTTCCCGGACTTTGCCTTCTTCAAAGATTTAGCATTGCCATCGATGTGGCCTGTGCACTCGAGTATCTTCACAATAATTCTGACCAACCTATCGTACACTGCGATCTAAAGCCAAGCAACATTCTACTAGATCAGGACATGGTTGCTCGTGTAGGAAATTTTGGGCTGGCAAGGTTTCTTTTCCCAGAACTATCAAACGCAAATACAAGTAGCACATCTGGAATTCGAGGAACTGTTGGGTACGCACCTCCAGGTACTCGAATATTATTCCCGTATCCAAATCTTTCAATTATCATATTAATTGTTTCCTGCAAAATAATAGATCAGAAGGCAGCTCATTCCAATGGCTGACGTAGCAAAGAAAGAAAACATAAGGGTTCAAACCTGCCATCTGCTTGTTGGTTTGAAGCTTTCTTTGTTGAAGAATTAGCTCTATGTTCTGCATTAGTTAATAAAGCCAATTTGAAAATTCAGATATGAGCATAATGATCATTCTCCATTATGCGTTGTAGCTCATACTAGATCATCTGATTTTGGCATTAATTTTCAATTACAGTGCATATGCTTTGCTTACTAATATCAGCAGTATTCTTTTACCTCTTTCGGTGTTGTTACGGTGCTATTTAGCCCTGTTCTTTTCTTCACCTACAAAACTTTGTTATTACAGAGTATGGTCTTGGAAATGAAGTGTCTAGAAATGGAGATGTCTATAGCTACGGAATCCTCTTGTTGGAGATGGTTCTAGGAAGAGGCCTACTGATCCTTTATTTGAAGAAGGCCTAAACATTCACAAGTATGCTAGAATGGGTTTAGCTAATCATAAGTTGGAGATTGTTGAACCAACGCTTCTAAATGACAAAAATGAAGAGTGCTTGATTTTGATGCTCACGATTGGAGTGGCGTGTTCTGTAGAGTCACCACAAGAGCGCATGGACATTAGTCGGGTCATCCAAGAGCTTAACACTTTAAAGGGAAGCATTATCTCTGATTAAGATTTTAGCAGGTAATTAAAGTTGATGCAATCATAAAATGTAAAGAACCTCCAATAAATTAGTCATCTCTATATCTCTCGTTCGATACTGCTAGGAATATTTGGGATCCATAACAGGGGATTAGCATTTATGCACACAAATGATCCAGAAAATATCATTAATTTCATTGATGATCATTTTGGTAACAAAAAGTATAATCTTTGAAGTACTTTTTTCCATTCTTACTTTCTTCCTTCTTGTGTTTGGTTTATGTATTTTTGAGAGTGAAAGAAGGAAAATAAATTTATGTCTGTAGTTAGGCCAAATATGAAGCCAAAAATAAATATAACTTTGGTTTGTGCTCAACAAAGCATTCCGTCGGAGGAACTTACATTTGCTTTCAGAAGAATGGAAAAAATATATTGCAAGACTTAGAACTTAGAGCATCCACAATGGTTCCCTTTATTAACACCCTAAAACCTTTTTTAGAGTTTTTTTTACCACACTTAACCCCACAATGGACACCCTATCAATCACCCTATCTCTAAAAAAAGCTAAATCTCCCCCAACTTATTGGGTGAGTATTAGCCGACCTCCATTCATCTCTTTCTTCTCTCTCCCCCACCTATCTCCTTCTCCATTGGTCTTCTTCCTAGTATTCGTTCCTTTTCAAAAAAATTGTTTCAAAATTTAAAGAAGACGGCAAAAACTGAATTTTTTTTGGCTTGATCAGGACATCCAATTTTTGGCCAAAATTTTGATGTGCTAGAGTGGAGAGCCTATGAATTAACAACCCAACTCACATCATCACTTTGATGATGGTATGCTTTCCATTTTTTCTATTTTCTTTTTCAATTAATTTAGTGTATTTTTTGCACTATCATTTCCCTTTTTTTGTTATTTATAACTTAAAATTATAGGTATATTGATAATATTAAAAAGCGTGACAAGACTTTCTTTAAATAAAAATAATTGATATAATCAAAACATATAATATATTTTTCATAAAATATAAAATTTAAAAGTATAAATATATTATTTCAATTGCGGTAGGAAAACAAAAAAATAAAAAACAAAAATATATTGGTAATTAGGTTTTTTAATTAAGATGTCACCGATTCAAAGGGTTATATAGAGGGTGCTCATTGGAGTTGAAACTTTTTTAAAGGGCCTCTAAAAAGGTTTAGAGGGTTATATAAAGGGTGTTTTGGGGTGTAACCATTGTGGATGCTCTTAGATAGTTACATTTGCTAGACTTTCCATATAAAGAAAGGCAATCCATCAACTAAAACCTCGGAAAGATAAACAATAATAGATAGAAAAAGATAGAATAATACTCTCTAAATTTTGGGTAAAGAGTCTCTTTGAAAGTCAAACTTTTTAAGAAAATAATATATTTAGTAGTTCATTAATAATAAAATGATATTTTTATGACTTAATTTTTTAAAGTGGACGTTTTAAGTGAAACATATCAAAATGGAATAGTGGACTTTTTGTCTGGAACGGAAGGAATATATAAGAAGACAATCAACTTTCCATATAAAGAAAGACAATCCATCCACTAAAAACCGGGAAAGATAAACAATAATCTAATCTAATCTAATCTAACTACTTATAAAAGTGTAGGTTGTCTCTTACAACATAATGTATGGACAAATGTACCATTTGACATAATAAATCATTCACCATTAATTAAGGTCAAAAGAGTAAATTTGTTATAGACTAATTAATTCAATGAATAATTAAATAATAGTTTGATCCCTTAACTTGTACATATTGTCAAGTTATATCCTACATTATTTAATTCAATTCATTTCGTCCTGTATTTTGATTTTTTTTTCAATTTCCCCCACCTACCAGGATCGTTACAAATGTCACCCACACTACAAGAAAACAGGGCAACTGAAACGGAAATTTGCAACCGAATTGAAATCAGTTTCAATATAAAAAGTACTCAAGGGAAATTGACGTGCACAATTAATTTTGCAACTCATATTGCAATGGAAAACTATTTTGTTGCATCATGTTTCTGGGGAAAAGTTGGAGGGAAGAATCCGCCTAATTTTTAATGGTTTTTGAAACAGATGAACTTTCAATTTTCTCGCTTCACTTTCGCTTGTATTTTGCAACCGAATGAAATCGGCCAATATAAAAAGTACTAAGAGAAATTGACGTGCACAATTAATTTTTGCAACTCATATTGCAATGGAAAATTATTTTGTTGCATCATGTTTCTGGGGAAAGTTGAGGGAAGAATGCCTAATTTTGCAATGGTTTTTGAAACAGATGAACTTCTTTCAATTTCTGCTTCAATTTTAGTTGTATTTTGCAAACCCGAATTGAAATCGGTTCAATATAAAAAGTACTCAAGAGAAATTGCGTAAAAATAATTTTGCAACTCATATTGCAATGGAAAACTATTTTGTTGCATCATGTTTCGGGGAAAAGTTGGAGGGAAGAATGCCGCCTAATTTTGCAATGGTTTTTGAAACAGATGAACTGCTTTCAATTTTCTGCTTCAATTTCGCTTGTATTTATTAATATCATATTTTTATATTTAGAACTTAAAAAATTGGGATTATTTTTTGGGTAAAAAGTTTGGAGGGAAGAAACTCGTCTAATTTTGCAAGGGATTTTAAAAAATGATAAATTTTTGTTTCAAATTCTCCGACAATTTCAGCTGCAATTAATCATAATTAATTTTTATTTTATTAAATTGTAAAATAAGTCTAAACCTACTACTTATGTTTTACTTATAGTCAACCTAATTAATAACCAAACCGCTTTTGCCCCTTCTTCTCGCTTTCTCCGCCCATCAAGGCTTTCCTCGTGATGCGCCCACTCTAGCGAATTGAGGTGTCGGGCTCTTTCGATTGTCAGTTTTCTCCACTGCCAAGGCCTACTTTCAGTAAAATTCGAGGTGCCTCCGACGCCCAAATACATTTTCCTCTCCGCCAATTGAACAAGGTACTTCATTGATAACCTTAATTAATATGCTTATATGCCTGAATATGAACTCTCCCATCATGAATGAAACTTTCTTAGGGGCTGCAATTGTTGGTTTTGTGATTATTTGTCCTAATTGGTAAATAATTGTTTTGAACCCTCATTTTTAATTTTAGTTTTAATTTATTTTATGAGCCATGTAATCAAAATCGAGCATAGTTGCAAGAGATTGGACCCATAGAGACAGACCAACATCGACAACGATAGTCACTATGAAAACTCCTGGATTAGCAAGGACAATTTACCAAGGAAATATAATTTCATGGCAATTCGTGAATTTACTTAGGAATTTTGTTGCCCGATATGCAAAGGAAATTACCAAGGAAACTATTTTCTATGGTGAATGCCGAGGAGTTTTAGAGAGGAATTGTGTTCCTAGAGAATTTAGTAAGGATTGTACCAAGGAAATTAATTTCCATGGCAAAACCAATTCAAGTGAGGAAAATTTTTCCTATGGGAAATTGCAGGAACTTACCAAGGAAATTATTTCCTAGAGAAAACCATATTAAATTCCTTGGTAAGTATTGGTCTAAATTTAGATAGGAAACTACCAAGGAATAATTCTCTAATATTACCTAGAATAATTTTCATTGAGAAATTTTGGATCCAATTTATGTTTTGACGCTAAACTTCCCTCCAAAATTACTAATGAATATATTCCTAGGCAATTATGAAAAACTTTGGGGAATCCCACACCATAATCACTAAGGAAATTTCGCCAGAGGAATAAATACCAAGGAATTCCCGGTGAAACTGTGGTTTGTGAGCCACACACACACACATTATAAGTTTTCTCAATAGAAAATAAATTTATTTTTTTTATAAAATATATTTATTATTAGATATCTTTAAACACTAATATATAAAAATATAAAATTATACACATATATCTTAATTACTTAGTTAATATTCACATATCTAACAAACCAACATAATTACAAAAAAGAATGCTCATCTATGTATAATTATTTTTTAAAATGGTAACCAAAATCTATTTTTAATAAACTATGATATGTGTAGGAAATTCTCAAGTTCGTCTTAAAACTTTTAAAATAAAAATATTAACAATAAATTAGTAGTCAGTCAAGATTTGTATATATCATACCGCCTCTTACCATTTCCTTAATACCGATAAATAAATTATTATTAAAATTTAAATTTACTAGAATCGTTGTAGACATAAGAAGTTAATTTTCTATATGACTCTATTCAGAAATTATCAATGATTTCTTAGTATATTAATTACTCTTTTCGCTTCAAAGCTGCGTGTCCTATTTGACCCAAAGACACAAATTTAAAAAATTAACTATCTATATTATGAATATTAGGTTGATGTGTATTTTCTAAGGTTCCCATGTGAGTGGATATAACCATGAGTTGGGTGAATCAAATCAATGGTAAAATGATAAAGATAAAGTGGAAAAAATTGTCGCTTTTGAAAGTAGTAGTGACACATACACACAATTTTAAGGAGATCGACAAGAACTTTTGTAGGCAATTGCAATGTGGGTACCAATATGAAATTTGGAATGGTAGACACACATAAAACAATTTTCTAGGCGCTTGTTTATGCGATCATCTAATTGAGTGGTCACAACTTCTACGCTAGCCTGCTTTCCCTCTTTAGGCACATGCTCAAAAAATACAAACATGGTCTCCATGCCGACATGCTTGACACGATGTAGAATGTTTGATGAGATGAGAGTATATGACATGTGTATGGGAAGGAGATGTGTCCGAATGATTGTTGAATTGTATATATTAGTATCTCACTAAAATAACATGAACTCGATTGAAAGTGACGATATCCGACATGAGATGCAAAAGACGACAATGGTACTATTGACTAGTCAATCGACCTGTCCACGAATAGCCTCTCTACTTGGAAGAAATTTTTTGCTTACCAATTACTCCATCGCCTCAAAATAAATGATGTTTCAAAATATTAAGGAAGTTTATAAAAAGACTAATCTACCCTTATTTAAGTGAAATTATTGTTGATACGTTGCATTATTAATTTTTTCTCTCGATACAAAATTCAATTCGAGAGTAATTAAGTAGAAAATTTTGGTAAAATGTTCACAATTGTTTCTTCAAATACTATAACATCATTAATTTTAGGACAATTATTTTTTCTCTAAAACGCCATTTATTTTGGAACGAAGGGAGTAATATATAATGATATTATTTCTTCGATTGTAATTTTGAAAATTTAAATAATTATAATGGGTCGCATTAATGATAGAATTATTTAAGCAATTCACAAAAGTTTGATAAAAAGTTTCATTTATT
>JABEVN020004416.1:0-13562 GCA_013146195.2 Codonopsis lanceolata | reverse complement strand
GAGATTGAGAATGCCACCAGCGCAAGGGGTTATCTTCCATAATTTGAGAAGTACTTTGGGAGAAGCCAGAACAGCGATTGGCTCCGATCATTCGAGGCGTTCGATGGTCACCCGATGTGGAAGCCTTGAAGATGCGGGCATTTGAGGGCTCTTCGAGGGAAAGGCACAAGCATGGTTGGGCCGAGAATCCCCGCGGATCGATTGGCGGTGAGGCAACGCTCGGGAAAAGTTCTTGGAGGAGTTCGGCTTGCGGTCCCAACCCCAATCGTTTGACCTTGCCAAAATTAAGCAAGGTGACAACGAATCTATGGCAGCTACTTGAAGAGATTCGAGGAGATGCTCGACCAATGACCGCCACCGGTGACTCAGAGATCGTTACGCTACCTTAACAACATGAAGGCGGGACCAAAAACAATGCTCATGAATCGAGGGGAAGCTTCAGCGAGGAAGGCTGTAGCAAGTTTCCATCTCTTACCTTTCGTGAGAGTGCCAAGGGTGACAAAGCCAAAAATAAAGACAAGGCTGGGGCCGGCTTGCCGCATGACCCGGAGCTGGAGAGCAACCGCCGCGAGGCAGACGGAAGAGATCATCTACCCCGGATGAGATTTGAGGGAGGCACAATTCACCCCGCTAAACACTACGCGAGAAGAGATTATGTTCCAAATTGGAGATGCGCTGCCAGTCCCTTATTCGTTTGACCCCGAGCTCGCTTACACCCGGGACAACACGAGCTGCGATTACCATCATGGTAACGGCCACACCATGAGGAGAATGCTTTGTGTTGAGGCGGGAGATACAAAAGTCGATCAACGCAGCAAATTGACCGCTTCAAAAAAGGATGGCGCGAGCAATAATGCCAATAATGACCAACAAGGAAGACCCCCAAGAGGAAGAGGCGGCCATGCCCCTCAAATGCGAGGGGTGATCAATGTGATTCAGGAGGAGCTCCCGTCTAACACACAGCTCGGGAAGCATATCTATTTCTTGTCTAAGGCTGTCAACATACCAGCAATCACAAGGACGGGGAGGCGCCAGTATCTCGCTTTACCGTAACAAGGAGAGAAATCTTCTTTGGTGTCAGAGCAGCCGTGGTTATTTCATGTCGGTGAACATTCCGAAAAGTTCATAGGTTGTTGCTCGACATTGGGCTGTAAGGAAGGGACATCGTACTACTCTCTGCTTCAAGGATTGGAATTACGGAGATGCCGGAGCTCAAGCCTTATCGGGGAAGCTTGAGGGGATTCACCAACCATCAAGTAAATGTCAAAGAGCATTATCATTTGGAGGTATTCATGGGCGATGAGGCACAAGCCTGGATAGAGATGATCACATTCCTAGTGATCGATCTAAAATCGCGTACAAGCGTGGGAGAGGGCTGACAGTAAGTTCGAATGGTCACCTCCATTTCCCCCACGGAGGGCTAAATTCTACAGAGATGGAGTAGGCATCCTCAGCTGACAACCCCAGGGCAATGTGGGATCCGTTTGAGATTCCCGCGGAAGAAAGCGATCGTGGACATTCCGACCAGGCTATAACGGCTCCCGAGGTTCCATCGCTTTCCGGCCTCTATCCCCATAAACAATATCGAGCTCGGGAAACTTCTAAGCGGTGATCCCATGGAAGCAGAGGATCAGAGCAAGCCAGGCACGGTGCCCCGAGGTGCTGAGACTAGATGCCTCGAGCCACAAGACATTGAGATGGATACTCTGCAAGTTCGCGATGAGCCCGATATTCAGCCAGAGGGCGAGTTGGAAAAGGTAATCATCAATCCCGCCTACCAGAGCGGAGAAAATTAAAATCGGGAAGGCCATGCCTCCGGCTTCGGGAAGGTTGACCAATTTCTGGCGAACTGGATGTGTTCTTTGGTATCGGGACATGCAAAGGTATCGATGAGAGTGTTACGCCATGACTTGAATGTCGATCGACTTTTCGCTATCGATGGCGGCCAAGGCAATACTCCCACGAGAAAATCGACTATCAAAGCGAGGTCGGCTCTAAAAGTGGGTATCATCGAGGAGATCGATACAGGCACGGTTGGCAAATGTGGTAATGGTCAAGAATGCCAATGACAAATGGCGGATGTGTCGACTTCATAGGCCTCAACAAAGCATGCCCAAGGCGCACCCGTTGCCCGCATAGATGTGCTCGTAGACTCCATAGCCCAGGGTTCGAAATGCTAAGCTTCCTAGATGCATACTCGAGGTACTACCCGGTCAAGATGAGCAGGCAAAGATAAGGCAAAGATAACTTTACGGAGGCGGGGGGCCTTCTTTTAAGATGATGCCCGCCGGTGAAGAATGTAGGGGCTACTATCGGCGCATGGTCAACAAAGTCTTTGGCTCTCGGCTTGGCGAAACATGGAAGCGTACATAGATGACATGGTCATCAAAACAAAGGCAGCCATACTCTTGACTGGCGAAACGTTTGCCAATCTGCGCAAACATAACATGAAGCGAACCGAGCAAGTGCTTGCCGAGTCGGCGAGGAAAGTTCCTCGGGTTCATGGTCAACAGTAGCGGGATAGAAACCCGGAGAAGATCCGGGCCTTACTCGACATGGGCGACCTGCTTTGCATCAAGCATATCGGCGATAAGCGAGTCATCGCCCTTAAGCGCTTCATCTCCGTCCCGGAAAAATGTCTCCCATTCTTCAAGGTCATCTTGGCGGCAACAAGGGTTTCGTGGAACACGATTGTGTCAAAGCCCTCGGCGCCTCGAATCTTGGCAACCACCTCTCCTCGCGCCTCGCCTGGCCGAGCCTTTATATGTGTATTTAGTAGCCACGGTGTAGACACCCCAATTTCGTACCCCTAGTATGTAACTCTGGAATGAAATATCAAAACCTGTTAAAACTTAACCAATGTCAAATTACGTGGTTCAAAGATGCAAAGGGAAAAGTAGGATGCATGAATAAGGAACTGCAGAGGGGTGAAATGTCAAAATTGAAGAAAATGATAAATGGGCGCCGCCGCCTGTTTCTTTGCTAGCTGTTCCTTCTTGTATCAGTAGGGGCCTTCGCCTAATGCACAATTCTTTTAGCGCACGGTACAAGCCGATGAAGCACAAACAGTGGCTGAAAAAGATTGCCCAGAAGAAGGAACTAGGCGCCACCCATGCTCCAACCAGGCTCGGCGCCCACTTCATGCATGGGTGGCGCCAACTTTTGTTATTTCACGCTGAAACAACCGGTATCCCTTTACGCCTGACCGTCGAGCCGCCTTTGTCTCGATCACGAAGAAAGTAAAGAAGGCTATGAAATTAGGCTATGGTGAATAGCTTGGCAACAATTATATGCCCAAGTACAGAGGAGGCGGCCGCCCTTCTCCCCGAATATCTCCTAAAGCCTCCTAAGCCCGAAGGTGTATTCTTTTAAAATCCACTTCGAGATGCAAGGTGCCATTACCCTTAGATATCCAGATAGCTTTATTTTTTGCATGCATTTTGAGTCTGCATTTTATTTTCTCGCATCATATAAAATTATATTGCATTGCATAATAAATGTTTGTACAGATTCTGGTGCAAATTTAAAAAAACAAAAAAGAATAGGAAAGAGGAAAAACTAATGTGTGCAGGTAGTAGCAGCTAATAATCGCAGGACGCTCTGCCCCTACCAAAACCGCCTTCTATCACTCGAGGCCTGCTCCTGCCGCCAAGCTCAGAACCTCTACCTCTCACTGGCGTAGCCGACCCGCCACCTTCATCATCGTCGTCATCGCGGCGTCTGGTCTGTCGTATAGCATCATTTCCCCGGCAAGAAAAGTCATCCATAAGCCGCTGATAAAGCTTGTTGATGCTAACGAAGCCCCGCAGCAGTCTCTTGTATGTCGATACCTTGACTTGAAGAAGAAAAAAGAAAAGAGGGTGTTGAAGCAAAAAAAAAAAAAAAAAAACGCATCAGTCCAAGAAAAAAAAGTAATACAAAAAAAATGATGATGCTAAAAAAAAAGAGAATGATGCTAAAAATAAAAATGAGTGATGATATATACCGTGCGAGCATGCTCAGGGACGCGGTACTCCTCGGGAATATCCGCATCGGGTAAGACTTGCTCTATAAGTCTTCCGTCTCGATGATATCGGAAGGTGGAGAAGGCATCATCGGGCATAGAAGAACTCGACGTGCACCAAGAGCTGGGTGAGAGGACCACGGCCTATCACATGCATCGGATGCTGCGCTTTGGCTTGGGCAGGAGGCGGATGGGGCATCGTCCTCAAAAACTCCTCGTATGACATGACTGAATAGTCGCAGGGCGGCATGACAAATTTTGATAGGTAAAGATACCTGTTCGGTAGAAAATCTGGAACGATCACCTAAGGGGGAGGTGCAGGAGGCACCACCGGAAATGTCGAGTACAGGACATGCTGGCGGTTAACTCGTTCACCCATGTATGAGGAATCATTCATGATCGACACCATGAGAATCCGGCAGCGGCTCAATGTTAGGGTGACCTCATATGGCCCTACCAAAATTTGCCAAGGAATTAAATGCACTGAGCCCGAGGTTGAACTATCTATCCTGTCACACAGCCCAAGTCGTTCCAGAAAATGGCCGTCCCTATCCTTCTTCTTCCGGTTTGCGTTTACAAACTTAGCCAAATAAGGTGGTCTGTAAACGCTGCTGCGTAGTGGGCCTGGTGTAAAATCAAAGACAGAATAAGCCCACACCTGAAAAAAAAAAAAAAAAAAAGAGCAAAAGTCAGCTATAAAAAAATAATAAAAATATATAATTAAAAAAATGAATGAATAAAAAAAATGCTAACAGAAAAATTGAAAGTGGGAAGAAAAGAAATGTACCTCCCAAGCAGGAGCAAAGCCAGTGATAACTGGTGATTCATTCCGGCTCGCCCTGTCCAAGAAGGCATGAAGTTCAGCCAGGCCCGCCTGCCCCCAGTCATATTTAATCACGCGGTCCAGTTCCCGAAGGCAGCCTAGGAGGGAGACTCTCAAAGAGGTGGAGGAATTGGCAAAGAGCGACATCCCCAAAAAGAAAAATAGAAATGCTCTGGCGACGCGTGCTACGGCGATGCTATCCCTGGCATTGACTCTCCCAGCATTCGCCAAAAGCCATCTCTTAACGCTGCCAATTTTGATCTCATCCGCAGTTTTATAATCGGGCACGAAGCCCAGGAGATCCTCCACCACGTCATGATGATGACGGAGAGTGTAATCCGGTTCTAGAGTCCACGCAATGCTGGTAGAGATACCCGTGATAGCAGCAAAATCGCACGGGGTCATGGTAGCCTCTCCCCAGCTGAAGTGGAAGGTGTGAGTAGTGTCGCACCAATAATTCCGCAATGTATCGAATATAGCCATGTAGCTGCGGAAGGGACGAAATGCCCGCATGAATACCCCAAGGCCTGTATCCTCCACCAAAACCCGTGCCGTTTCGGGCATCAAATGAAAAATGTCCATCACCATGTCACAACTCGCTCGAACCCGGGTCAAGGTATTGCACTCCTGAAAAAAAAAAAAAAAGGGGGGGGGAAGGAAGGAAAGATAAGATTCTCATAAACCCTTTTTCTTGCATAATCAGTACATTAGGCAACTTTAAAAAAAAATATTTATATATAATAATATAAAGTATGTGTTCTTGTGTATATATTATAATATATATATATATATATATATATATATATATATATATATATATATATATTTATAATATATACACAAGAACATATATATATATATATATATATATATATATATATATATATATATATATATATATATATATATATATATATATATATATATATATATATGCCTTTCATTCCTGTATTTTGCATTTCATCATGTATTTAAGAATTTTCATTTGCATTCTTGCATAAAAAAATGTTTATCAATCATCATTGTACCATCATAAAAAAAAGAGAAAAAAATGTTGTATGCTTTCATTATCGCATTTGCCTTTTGGCATATGTTTATTAAAGTTTCCTATTTTGCATTTTTATGCATATAAAATTTTTACCATGAAAATTTTTGCTCTAAAATTTTTATTATCAGTGCATTAAAAAAAGATATAGGATTTTCATTCATTCGCCCCCTTAGCATTCAGAATTTTCTATTTTTGCATATGAAAATCCTTGCTTATATAAAAAAAATATATAATAAAAATAAAAATGCATCTTTTTGCATCTAAATGTATTTTGGCATTTTAAGCATCATAAAAATGTATGTTTTGCATTTAAAAGTATATACCACATTTTGCATTTTCGCATGCATGATAAAATAAAATATACCCATGCATCATATTAGCAAGCATCCCATAAATTTTTCTGCATTGCATTTGCATCAAATAAAATGATATATGCATCTATCATTTGCATTTATAGTCCAATAAGCTGTATTATAGCATTAGTAAAAGAGAATAAAATGCCACCAATCATGAAAAGAAATATTCCCATGACATTTATTATATCCCTGCAGCATAGGCATGCATGAAAAGTAAATTATGGTGCATAAAATATATCGGTTTTGTCCTATATGTATCCGAAAATGCGTCCGAAAATATGCCCGGAAAAATTTGCATTATGTTCTGAAAAGTCCGTCTCATAGGCATATAGCGTATACAAATATTTTTAAGCCTAAAACATGCATCATATATCCCCATTTGCATTAATAATATAAATCATGCATTGTAGGGTCAAATAGTGACCACTAGTTCAATTATGCATCGCAAAAATAAATTGCATAAATTTTATGCATCATCACCAAATTGCATCATTTTAGTCAATAAATTGCATGCATAAGCATTATAAGAAGCATATATATACTCCAAAAGTCCAAAGAAGCGCAGGAATTAAGCAGATCTGAAGAAATCAACCAAATGGGTTGGTGAAAAAGTATACTTACATCGGGATTTTGAAGATTCGAGACATTTGTGTGCCAATTGCGGACCAAATTGCCACAGTCATCTGTTGAGTAGAAATATTCAACGTGATTCCGGTTCAAATGAGGAAGTTCCCTTCTCTCTTCACTCAAATCTGGGTGGATTGGCGCCTTTCCCTTCCTAGATCTCGAAGAAGAAGCCATCTATGCGGAAAAACAAGCAATTTGGCGGAAGAAAATTGAGAAAAGGAGAAGAAATGAATGAAAATAAAAAAAACTTGCTCCGTCGGCAATGGAGGAAGGCAACCAAAGCAGAAGAAGAGAAATGAAGGCTTCTGCCTTCATTCCCGTAAATGAAGAACGAAAAGTGAAATTTTCACTTTTCCCCCTCCAAGCAACTCAAGTTTAGCACTTAAGTCTTCGAATTTTCAAAATTACAAAGTGGCCCTAAGACTTAACAGAAAGTTAACAAAAGTAATTATGTTAACCATATTCGGCGGCCATCCATCCAAGAGCAAAGGAAAAGTCATATCCCCAGCAGTTAGCCGCAAGATAAGCAGAAAAGCCAGGAAAATCAGCGGCAAAGGTATGTATTTTGTAAGAATAAAGCTTGCATGAAAATAAAAGATGAGCATGCAAAAAGAAAATAAAAATGAAGAAAGTAAGCATGCAAAAAGAAAATAAAAATGCAAAATGCAAGCGAAAAGAAAAAAAAAAGAAAGCGAAATGTAAGGAAAAAAAAGAAAAAAAAAGAGAAAAGAAAGAAAAAAGAAAAGAAAGGTCCCCAACATGAATCAAAAGAGGCAGGAGTTGCGGAAATAGCAAAATCAGCTGAATCAGCAGCAGCAGCCAAAGTGTGAAAAGGTAAGAAAGGTAAAGTATTCCTATTCCACCTTCAATAAAAAGAAAATATTTTTCATATTCAACGACGGATTTTGACCGGTTGAATGTGGTTTTCGAAAAGTTTTGTTTTAAAAAAAAAGAAAAAGAAAAAAAAAGAGGAATAAAAACAAAGGAAAAAAAAAGAGGAATAAAAAAACCAAAAAGAAAAAAGAAAGAAGAAGAGGGGAAAAAGAAAAATCTTTTTTTCGTATTCAGCGACGGGTTTTGACCGGTTTAATACAGTTTTCGAAAAGTTTGAAGAAAGTCTTCTTTTCGTATTCAACGACGAGTTTTAACCGGTTGAATACAGTTTTCGAAAAATTTGAAATTTTTCTTATTGTGTTCAATGACGGGTATTGACCGGTTGAATACAATTTTTGAAAATTCATCTTAACGTGTTCAACGACGGGTTTTGACCAGCTGAATAACGGTTTTCGAAAAACTTAAAAATCTTCATACCATGTTCAACGACGGGTTTTGACCGGTTGAATATGATTTTTTTCGAAAAATATGAAAATCTTTTTCCGTTGTGTTCTCGGTCGGGTTTTGACCCGAAGGACACAACGTCCTCATTGGTTGTTCGTCTTGCTTGAGGCCGAACAACGTTTGGTCTGATTTCCTTTATTAAGGAATACGTAGGCAGCCTACATTAATAGGTCCGACCATCAAAGCATTTAAGTTGCATATCTACTTAAAAACTACGATAACCTGCTATAATCGACTAAAAATATCTAGGATATGGAGGTTTGGTATGCATTATAGCTGCTACCTGTTGTATCTCTCCCCTGTATTAATTGCACGAAATTGGAGAGTCTATTTCTTATCAACGATGTTCGTCTACTCAGTAAGCTGCGGGTTACCCGTAGACTCCATCGTTGAGGAGCTCTGTAGACACCCAAATTTCGTACCCCTGGTATGTAACATGACATGAAATATCAAGACCTGTTAAAACTTAACAAATGTCAAGTTACGGGGTTGAAAATGCAAAAGGACAAAGCAGGATGCGCAAAACAGTGAAATGCAGGGGCTAAAGTGCAAAAAAGAAAGAGGAAAGCCAAAGCTGGCGCCACCCATGGAAGAAGTGGGGGTGGCGCCCAGTTTCATTGTGGGTGGTGCCCAGTTCGTGCTACAGTGCTATCCCAAGTGCTACAGAACAGCTACAGTTCGCGTAATGTGCAAATTATCCGGCGTTCTGCACAATCAAATGAAGCACGAAGAGAGAAAAAAAAATCCCTTCGGTGTCTTATCTCCAGGCTATAAATAGAGCCTTCGGAGTTCACTTTCAGACACACCTTTCTTCCCCAAAAACTCTCCGCGTCGTTGTTATGCTGAAGAAATAGAGAGCGAAGTGAGATAGTGATCGATCCTTCTCTAAAGCCTCAAAACCCTATCAAATCTCCTCCAAACTTAAAACCAACCGGTCAAAGTGAGCCTTAGCTCCCCAGCTAGGTTTCCACCCTATTTCCCTGGTCCAAAAATCGCGGAAAGAGCAGTTGCTCTGCCCAATTTAAAAGGCCAAATCAGCCAGAAATAAGCTGTTATTCTGCCTGATTTCCACCTCCCTCAAGCAACCAAACAACCAATCTTAAGCAGTTACTCTGGCCGGATCCCGATGCAAAAAGTAACTTTCGAAAGCAGTTATTCTGCCCGAATTCCCCCACCACTTCATCCAAAAAAAAAAGACTCCCTCTCCCTGAAGGACAAAGCGAGCACACCCTAGTCCGCTAGTAGGTAAGTTTTAAATTTTTATTTGTAAAAAGTGCTACTTTCCATCCAGTCCAATGTAAAAATATAAGTCATTGTGCTGCCCGGATTTAGTTAGGAAATAACACTAAAAAGAGCCATTATTATGACCAAATATTTTTAAGTATATTTGTAACTATTTGTAAAGAGACGAATGCGAGTCCGTAAATAATGTAACCACGGATGTATTTGTTTTTATTTCCTGTCTTTTAATACTTTATTTATTTGCTAAATAAATATAACAAAAAGCAAACTTTAGCCAAAAAATATTTTTGAGACCGAAAGGTCGAGTTGGGTGCCTAGCACCTTCCCAACTCGTAACTTAGCCTCCAAACCAGTTTTACAATCTTTGGTTTTCTTTTTTTTTGTTTTGCTTTATTTCTTCCTCAAAATAAAGATGGCGACTATAAAATATTTTGGATCCAGTGGGGCCTCGCAACATCTTTTCTTGCACTTTTTCGTTTTCCCCTAAAAAAGGGAGAATGTGAATGAAAATGTGATGTATTCCTATATCTTGGTATCCTCTAAATAAAGGATAACTTGATGTAGGAAACCCAAAGCGCCCATAGTAATCCAAAATAGGCCATAAGGCTATTTTTATAAAATCCATAATGGGGCCTTGTGGGTTCCCGGGAAATGTGCTCCCGCGCCCCGTGCGCCCTTGGATAGGGGTGCGCGTCCGTGCGGATGCGGTGACATCCAGCCTCGTTCCGGCCTCCCTTGTTTAGGGAGGACGAAATCAAAAGTGCGAGGAGGAGTCTTTGTCGAATAGCGCGTTGGAATGCGCCTCGGTTGCCTTTAGTGGATTTTGATCCAATATGGGAGCTTTGGATTTTCTATGTCAAGTTATCCATTTTTAGAGATACCGGGATATAGGAAAACATCACCTTTCCATTCCCATCCTCCCTTGTTTAGGGAGAAGCGTGAAAGTGCAAAGAAAGATGTTGCAGCCCCACTATGGATTTTATGAAAATAGCCTTATGGCCTATTTCGGATCACTATGAGTGCTTTGGGTTTTCTACGTCAAGTTATCACTTGTTTAGGGGATACCAGGACATAGGAATACATCACCTTTCCATTCTCATTCTCCCTTTTTTAGGGGAGAACGTGAAAGTGCAAAGAAAGATGTTGCGAGGCCTCACCGGATCCAAAATGTTTTAGAGTCGCCATCTTTATTTTAAGGCAAAATAAAGCAAAACCGTAAAAAAAAACCAGATAGAGAAACGGGTTCGAGGCTAAGTTACAGTTGGGAAGGTGCTAGGCACCCAACTCGCCTTTCGTCTCAAAACGGTTTTTGGCTAAAGTATGCTTTTTGTTATATTTATTTAACAGATAAATAAAGCATTAATCGCCTACAAATACATCCATTACATCTATATTATTTATTCTGACTTCCAACAATCTCTTTTACAAACAATTACAAATATACTAAAAATATTTGGCCATTATAATCTACTACATTTAGTATTATTTCCTAAATAAATCCGGGCAGCATAACTGCTTATATATTGATATTGAACCGGACTTGAAATAATACTCTTACAAATAAAGACTTTAATGAATACATAAAGTAAATAATTACAAATCTATCTAAAAACATTTTGTCATAATAACGGCTACATTTAGTACTATTTCCTAATTAAATCCGGGCAGCACAACTGCTTATATATCTACATTGGGCCGGATTGGAAATAATATTTTTCTGAGAATGAAAGACTTTAAAATAAAACTTAAAACTTAAAAACTTACAGACGGCCTGGTGTGCTCGCCTCGTCCTCCGGGAGAGGGAGACTTTGTTGTTGTTGTTGTTGTTGTTGTTGTTGTTGTGTGTTGTGTGAATTTGGGCAGCGTGGCGGCTTATATATGGTGTTTTTGGCTCACTCACTCGAGGCCGAGAATAATGACGGCTTAGTTTTGTGGTTTTGGCTTATTTGGTTGGGCGGAATAACGACTTATATGAGTTGTTTTTCAGCCTATTACTCGGGCAGAGTAACGGCTTACTTTATGGTTTTTGGGCCGGGGAAAAAGGGTGGATACCTAGCTGGGGGAATAAGGCTCACTCCTACTGGTTGGTTTTGTGTTTGGAGGAGATTTGACAGAGTTTCGAGGCTTTTGAAAGGATCGCTCACTATTTATTTCTTCAGCGTAACGAGGACGCAGAGAAATTTTACGAAGGAAAGGTGTGTTGAAAATGATCGACTGAAGCCTCTATTTATATTTGAATCGAGGGGACACTACGAGGAATTAAAATTCCTTCACTTGTGCATCAAATGGTGTACACCGCCTGAAGAGTTTGCACTTGGCGGCAAGCGTTTGAAAATTTGGCTGCTTATTTGAAGGAAGAAAGGGAATTGGGCGCCATCCCACATCAAATTGGCGCCATGCCCAAATACCATGTGAGCCACGCCCATTTCCTTTTACGTGCGCAAGCGGTTGTATCTTGCGTTGGAAAAGTTGCATTTTACGTCAAAAATGTGATGAACAGTGGCTGGGAATGAAATTTGGGCGCCAAGCACATGAAATTTGGGCTCCATGCCCAAAACATTGGGAGCCATGCCCAAACTTAATGGTAGTCATGCCTAAATCCCAAAGTTGGCCTATTTTGACACTTTAGTCCCTGCAATTTGTCCTTTTGCGCATCTGCTTTGTCCTTTTGCATTTTTGACCTCAGAACTTGACATTTGTTAATGTTTTAACAGTTCTTGATATTTTTGTCATGTCACATATCGAGAGTGCGAAATTGGGGTGTCTCTGAGCCCTGCGATGGAGTCTACGGGTAACCCGCAGCGACTTCTGAGTAGGCGAACATCGTTGATAAGAACTCTCCAATTTAGTTCGATGCAGCGGTGGCGGTTATAATGCGACAATAATCAAACCTCCATATCACAGACATTTTAGTGAGTTATAGCGGGTTATCGCAGTTTTTAAGCGAGATATGCAAATTGAATGCTCACGATGGTCGGACCTACTAATGTAGGTGCCTACGTATCCCTTAATAAAGGAATCGGACCAAGCGTAGTTAAACCTAAACCATCATTCATGCAGTGCGTGCCCGGCTTTGAAATAAAGCGCCTCACGTGTCCTTACAGAATCGAATAAGAACATAGTTCATTCATTGGGGACTAAATGTGGCGGTGTAAGTGTTGCGGTTGTAAGTGCAGCAATACTAAATGAGCAAGTGTGCAAAGCTTTATCAAATGAGTACGACATGGGTAAATATGTGTGGTTTGGTCGCATCTATCGAGGTAGATCGCCACGTATCCTTATACAAGGAATCGACCAATCAGAAGCTCGCCGTCGCACGGCCATGAATTGTTTCCTAGAACTCAGCCTCTACCGGAGAACAAGACATTTTCCTATGAACTGGGTCGCATTCCCTTAAAGGAAAGTTTTCCAACACAAATAAAAATGCATGGAATACCGCTTCCTCAGAACTTAGCTCACGGAGAACAAGACTTTTTCCCTATGAACTGGTTATGCCCTTAAAGGAAAGTTTCCAAACATCAAACAAATGCATCGCTAAAAAAGGAAAATACCTTCCTTCCTTTACCTTTGTCGTGTCCATGCAAAGAAATTGTCGGGCCGATGTTGCTTTGCCGTCGCTTGTCGCTTTTACGCCGCTTGTTGCTGCACTTCACCGATTTTTTATCATCGTTTCTTTGCTGGAAAATCTTTTCCCCTGCTCCGCTTTGTTTTCGGCTTTAGTCGAAAATTTTCTTGATGCCGCCGCATTTTCTTTATCGCTCGCTCTAACCTTGGTCGGTTTTTTCGCCGCAAAGATCACTTGGTATCACCGAATCATTTCTTTGTCGCCGTTTTTTTCGCTTTCATTCTTAGCCTCAAATTTAAAATTTCTTCTTCTCGGCCGCCGCATTTTTTCTTGTTGCATACCCGAAATTTTTCTCTCTCAGACATGCATTTTCCCTCTCCGATTTTTTTGTTTTTTGTTTGTTTTTTTATTCTCGCATGCTTGCCACTTTTCTTTATTTGCATGCTTATTACCTCTTTTTTTTCTTTTTTTTTTTTGGCCTCGATATACTTTTGATCTCAAGTAGATTTTGGCAATCGTTTGACACTTTTGAAGCATTCCCCGACTTTATTAACGATTTA